>CAKAKR010061024.1:33045-67147 GCA_916700685.1 Adelosebastes latens | reverse complement strand
TCATGCATCATGCAATATGCTATTATTTAACCATCCAGGTTTAGTTTATATATATACATACATATTGTGCAACAAGTGTGCATATGGTCACCTGCACATAATGTTAATATCACTTGAAGCTGCAGTGCGTAGAAATGGAGCAAATATGATTAAAAAAAGTTATTTTTGTAAAATGATCACTATATCCTGACAGTAGTAATCTGAAAAAAATCATGTGCCTCCGGTGTCCTCCGGTGCTCCTAATGGCATCTGTAAGATTTCACAGACAGGAGGAAAACAACCAATCAGAGCCGAGCTGGAGCCTGCCGTCTCTGAGCAGCTGTCAATCACTCGCAAACTCCGATCAAACGGTCAAACTAGCCAGCGCTGATCAAATATGAATCAATATTCAGTTACTATAATGTATATTTCTTGCCTCAAATGTTTTCAGAGCCAAGAGGAGGTGCAGAAGTCTAGTTTTCTCTCAGAACACTTGAATTACAATATGCTGAAAGGTTATTGTGGAATTTTTGCCCAATGTTGCCAAAAAATGTCTGCCTAGTGAAGCTTTAAAGACTAAGAATTATAGTCTATAAAAGCAGCAGTGGATATTTGGTGTTATTGACAGTGTATGAGTGATTTAGTGTTCATCAGAGTGATGGCCTGAGAGAAGAAACTTTTCTTGTTGTTTTGGCGTACAGAGTAGCTCGTACACATGCAATAGCTTTGTATTTGTGTACCTTTCTATATGTTTAAACACTGTGTGTACACTGTGAGCAACTGACAGCAGGACGCAAAGAATGTGTGAAGTATTGCACAAAAGCCAAAAGCTGCACTAGTAAATATATTTTGTTATTCCTACGCTATCACATCACATGCCGTAAGTTAATTTATTTTGTGGGGCCTGAAGTTAACACGCTGGGCCTCAGAAGGGTGGGGAGGCTGAAGCTCACCCCTGGCACACACTATTGTTAATCAAGGAGTAACATCTGTTGTGTGCCACTAATCTCCCCCAGACTGTCAGACTGTCCTCCTCGGTTTTAGACTGTCTGCCTTTTGTGTTAAAGGGCGCAGAAGAGGATTTGTCTCCTCCACTATGCAAGCTCCAGTGTGGGGGTGACAAGTTGTTTTTACCAACAAAAAAAAAACCTTCAGCAGTCTAGAAAGCGAGCAAACAAATGCAGACGTTGCATGTTGTGTTGTGTAGTCCTAAAAGGCACAGATGACTCCTTTAGGGAACAGATCAGCTCAAGAAGTAGGAGTGTTTGCAATTCAACAAGTGTGGCAGCATGTGTTGTGAGTGTCAAAACCATAGGGGGCAGTATCCACCAATCATGGTGCAACAAGACTGCACAGAAGTGTAATAACTTCTAAATATTTGAGAAATAATAAGCCTTGATTTAGGTGTTTTTATGCATTTCTTTTTGACTTAATGTAACTGTAGCTAGCATATGGTTGACAGTAAATAGGAAGTGAGCTTCCAACTCCCAGTACTGAGACCCCATGCAGAAGGCTGAATGCCATCTGTGGTTCACACTGGCCTCAGACAGATGGCCGAAGGACTCCTGTTACAGGAGCCATCGCTTCTCAACTTTAATGAACAGTTAATCCTCTCCATCCGTGACTAAATTCCTCGTTTTATGATGTAAGTTTTCATAAGAGAACTTAGTTAAAACTTTTAACTCTGTTCATACTGTAGTTTTAAAGTGTTTGTTTGTCATTCCTAGAATCCATAAACTTTCTAGGTAACATTTAATTTTACAGCTCCGCAAATTTCATGGTAATTAGGTGATAATTAGCAAGTAACCTATTTGAAATTTCTTTGGAATTACTGCCAAATTACGGAAATATTTACCCCAAAATGTATTGCAAATTTCTTTATTATAAACATGATTTAATAATTATATGCTAAAATAGCATATAATTGTTAAAATAGGGCCTTTGAGAAGCGGCTGCTCTTCATCGGAGGTGGAAAACCAAAACTAAAAGAAGACTCTTCTGATCAGGCACAAATCTCACCATTGTGTGACTTATTGTCTACACAAATGTAACCTGGTAGCTAATGTAATGATTCAGGGAGTATTTTAAGAAATTTCAAATAAATTATTTGCTAATTATTATCTATTTACCAGCAGACATGTAAATAAAGCATATCAATTAACTTTGTATTCTTTTCCTGGAAATGTATTAAATAAATTACCAGCTATTGGGAAATAGCGTAATATAATTATTAAATAATGTTTATAATAAAGTAATCTTTTTATCAATTTTGAGGTTAATATTGGGGTAATTTGGCACTTATTCCAAAAAAAATTAAAATAGGTTTAATTACCATGAAATTTACGGACCTGTAAAATGAAGCGTTACCACTTTCTATCAGTGGGCACAAACCCCATATACATAATCAACTCTCAAAAAGTTTAGCTTGACCAAGAGTAAAAGAAAAACACTGACACCACTTGTCAAAATGCAGAAGTACATGCATTTACAAGTTCACTTTTTTGCAGCTTGTTGTTGAAATTATTCTCTGATGTTCCTCAGTGGGGGATACTGTAATACTACAGTCAGAACACAAAGAGAGCATATGGCTTTCATGGAACTCCATCTAAATTTCACTGCTTCTCATCTATCCCGCTAATCCTCGCCTATAATGTTTATAGCCAAGTTAATTGAACTGGCACATCTCTGTGGGTTTGGAGATCCCTTCTAAGAGGCTTCTAAAGCGGCGTTGTTTGCCAAAGCATGCACATTGCTGAAACCTCCACAGCATCTGACAGAGGTGCAGCTGTTCTTCCAGGAACGGCTCATGAGTGACTGTGTGAGTGAGGTATTTAGAAAAAAAAAGGGCCGTTGAGCTCAGAACAGTTTTATTTTCAGTCATTATGATGTTTATATGATAAAATAAAGTAACTAATAATCCTAAATCAGCCTACTTTTTACAAGTTAAATACTGCAGGGGAAAATATTAGGATATTTGGTGAGGTGAAGTGTCATTAGTCTATGTCTATGTTAAAGGGACAGTGTGTAGGATTTAGTGGCATCTAGTGGTGTGGTTGCAGATTGCAACCAACTGAATACCCCTCCACTCATGATTTTGCACTCTTCGGCTCACATTACCGCAGTTTCACAAGCGTGTCAGAGAACTACGGTGGCCTTCACGTAACATAAAAACGCGTAAGTCTCTGACTGGAGCCAGTGTTTGGTTTGTCCGTTCTGGGCTACTGTAGAAAACATGGCGGATTCCGAGAAGAGGACCCGCTCCCTATGTAGATATGAAGGGCTCATTCTAAAGGCCCGGACACACCAAACCGACATCAAAGAACTAGCAGCGACAATGGCTGACCGTTGCGTCACCTCACGTTGCCTTTGTCTTAAACATAAATAAAGAGAGAATATAGGTAAATTAGTAAAAGCATAGAATATCTTGAAGTCAGTGGTGGAATGTAACTAAGTACATTTACTTAAGTACTGTACTTGAGTCCATATTTGAGGTACTTGTACTTCACTTGAGTATTTCCCTTTTATGCACCTTTCTACTTCTACTCCACTACATTTCAGAGAGAGAGAATATTGTACTTTGTACTCCACTAGATTTATCTGACAGCTATAGTTACTTTGCAGATTTAGATTATTAATACTAAAATATAAATCGACTAATAAATTATGATGTATTATTATAGCTTACCCAGCAGTATATATGTAAAGTAATTAAAATTAGCTCCAACTTTACCAGCTGCAAAATTAAAGTGATGAACACATATAATTATAATCCAATAATATAAAATCTATGGTTCTGAAATGGGTCATTCTGCATAATGAATACTTTTACTTTTTCAACTTTAAGTATATTTTGATGCTAACACTTTTGTACCTTTACTTAAGTAACATTTTGAATGCTGGACTTTTACTTGTAACAGAGTATTTCTACACTGTAGTATTGCTACTTTTACTTAGGTAAAAGATCTGAATACTTATTCCACCACTATACAATCATAACACAACAGTACTGCACAAACAACAAAATAAAATAAAAACCAGAGTGGTGTCAGCATGATGGTATTTAATGAGCTACAGAAAAGAGATGGGTCTTTAGACGGGTTTTAAAGGTATCAATGTAGGGGAAAGATCAAATTGTTAGAGGCAAACTATTCCACAGTTAAGGGCCAACAACTGAAAATGCTCGATCACCTTTGGTTTTTAAACGGGTGAGCAGGGATTGTTTGCCAGATGTGAGGGGTCGGGGGGTGAAGAACGGGATGAACAGTTCAGAGGATAACACTGTCCATGCAGTTCTTTAAAAACAAATAAAAGAATTAAAATACTGTTATGCTGCCCAGTGAATATAGGTCAGTACAGGGTGAAATGGTCTCTCTTCCTGGTACTGGCGAAGAGTCTTGCTGTTGCAATTTGAACAAGTTGCAGGTGAGACAGGGCTGAATGAAATGATTGAACGGGCTTATTACAGTCCTGCAACAGCCACAGATACCAGATTTTTTATTTTATTTTTGTCAGAGCATTTGATGTATTTATTGCTGCCAGGATGTAATGAGAAATTCAACAAATATAACAAAATATGTATTTGAACAGCACTATCAACCCTACCTTTAACCTATAAGGATAAAGACAATGATAGAAGAAGTATTCTGATCCTTTACTTAAACCTAAACCAAACTAGCAATACAACAGTGTAGTTATTATTACATATTTATGAATTACTACAGATGTATTCATGTGTTCTTTTTTATTTACTGTTAGGTAGTTAAATCTATAACACATCTTATTTCATAACCTGATTACTTTTTTTGTAATGTTCATTTTGGTAACACTTTATAATAACCATCATTTATAAATGGTAAATTGATAGTAAATTAAAATGTTTTAATAGTTAAAAAAACAACGAAATGATAATTAAAAATATTTACTAATAAATAAGTAATGCTATAATTGATGCTATTTTAACAGTTTATTGTTGCACACATAACATTTTATATGCTATATATATAAGTATCTGTTAATGATTAAGATATTATTTGTAAACCTTAAAGAAATTGTTATATTAACATTACATAGATAGATATTTCTAACACTTTGTTAATGGTTAATAACTGGTTTGTAAACCGTCTATTAATTGTATGGCTATTATAAAGTTGCAACTGATGATTATAACACCTTGTTAAATGGTTAATAAATACTTTGTAAAGCATCTATAAACATTATTTAGATGGATAGTTAATACTTTGTGGTTTCCGTTCCATCTATCTATGTAATGTTTATGGATGTTTGACAAATTATTTCTTAAAGGTTTACAAATCATTTGGTAATCACTAACAAATACTTAATATAATATATATAAAATGTGGGTTTATTTCACAACAATGACACGCTAGCTGTACACTATCCCTTACTTAATTAACTATTAATTTACCATTTATAAATGATGGTTATTATAAAGTGTTACCGTCACTTTTTTTATCAGCTAAATAACACGCAACTAAAGCTGTCACATAAATGTAGAGGGAAAAAGTACAATATGATGGAAAGAGTGGAGTAGAAGTATAAAGTAGCATAAAATGGACATAATCAGGTAAAGTACGAGTACTTTACTTTGGTTCTTTCCTCTCTGCCCACTGGCGATGTTTACCTAAAATGACCTGAGTGACTTTTAAGAGCTCTTAATCTGAAATTTGGCAACCCACATCCTAAGAAACAGAGAGCACATTATTTTGAGGAGAAACAGATTTATTGAGGAAAATGCTTTTCTTTGACACAGTGGAAACAAAGACATCCTTTTACTGCTACAGAAAGTGTAATTTTTGTTGCAACATTTCAAGTATAACATGTAGCAGCTGTTTTTGTACCACTTTGTACATAGTGCAGTTTTACATCTTTAATCTGTTCAAATCATGTTCAAACATAGATATTAACACAGTTTATAATTTGATTTTGTTAGCAGTGCAACTTGAGATTTACCACTAAATCCAAAACTGAAATGGAGAGCACTTGTGGAAAAGTCTTCCGTAAATATATTACATATATTTAAACATTCTGCATTTTTATTTCATAAGTGCACTACAGAAAACAGCAAATAAAATAACCTCAGTTAAAAATATTTGCATTGATTAATACACGGAAGTCTGCGCAGTTTTTTGGGGTCCCTCAACTTGAGACGCCCTAGCCTGATTCATGTGCGCCTGCACCGACCTCCACAGCGCTTTGATGTTCCCCTCGCCGAAACCCGTCGCCCCTCTTCGCTCTATCAGCTCGAGGAAGAAGGTGTCCTCTGCGAAGATGGGCTTGGTGAACACCTGGAGAAGGTGTCTGGAAACAGATGATATCAAGGTAAGGACACCGTGATGCAGAGGCTATTTTGAGAATGTGGTACGGGATTACAGCTCTCTCACCTTTTGTTTTCATTAGATGCCGTCGGTGACGAGGGATCCCGGTCCAGGTCCGTGTCCAGGAGGATGCCGTGCTGCGCCAGCATCTGGGGGTTGTGTCCTGCTTCCTCTATCTCCTGCTGTTTTCCCACCTGTCACAGCAGCACACAGGATAGGTAGAAGAGTTGGTAACCACCGTAGAAGATGACACATTTGCAATATAACCAGTTATATACCATTATTTAATGTAATAATCAACAGAAACTGCTTCGTTAAAAAAGACCAAGTGAGGAAAATCCTATAGAAAGTCACAGAAAAAGAATATTTATTTACACATATACCTGTTTTGTGTTGGACTTTGAGGAAGTGAAGCTGAGAGCTGATAAAGACTAACTGCAATTTCACTATTTAAAGGAACAGTGTGTTAAACATTTTGGGGAATCTATTAGTAGAAATAGAATATCAGAATCAGAAATACTTTATTGATCCCCGGGGGGATTACAGTTGCTCTTATATAAACCTAAAGAAATGTAACAACATAGAAATAAAGGAGTAAGTACATAATGCTATAATATTGTACATAATGCTACAGTATAAACACAATATATGTAAAGAAATATAAGTAAGTATTAAAATTCAAAAAATAAGAACTGAGAATGGAAGAAATATGTACAAATATTTGCATTAAGACTTGCAATGTATAACATATAACCACAGTGCAAATAAGTAAACACAAAATGCTTATAAGTGGCTTCTATTAAGTGTGTTAAATATAAATGCAAGAATGGTATAAATAAGAATTAAATAGGGTATTTCTTAGCTATTTCTTAACTATGTTTTCATTAGTGTATAATCACCTGAAACTAAGAATGGTTGTATTTTCGTTAGCTCTTCTACATAGGGAACGGGTCCGCCATGTTGCTCCGCCATGTTTCTACAGTTGCCCAGAACGGACAAACTAAACACTGGCTCTAGAGAGAAAATGTGAATTTTTACGTTACCTGAAGGCCACCGTACTTTTCCGACACGCTTGTGAAACTGCGGTAAGGTGAGCTGCAGAGTGCAAAACCGTGGTACCGCCAGCCGCCGTCTGACTTCCGTTGCTCCTAAAGTAGTATTATGTTTAGGATGAGCGAGGCGAACGCCGTTACTACGGTTTTGCACTCGACGACTCTCGTTACCGCAGTCTCGGAAAGGGAGGTTGCAATCTGCAACGGCACCGCTAGATGCTGCCAAATCCTACACACTGCACCTACACATCTCTGATCTGTCTTATGTGTCTGTAATTAGTATTACATTGCACATTTATGACTACAATATATTTTCCAACTTGTTGAATACAATGTGGGTCATTTCTTGCATTTATCAAGTCAGTATTTGTTTAATCGTTTTGGCAAATAAGTTGTGTAAGAGTCAGCCAAACAAACCCCGGTGTAGTAGGCTTGAGGAGGGGAGAAAAACTGGACCCCAGCGTCAGCCATCGCCTGTGCCGTAGAAACAATGTTTTTCGTGTACAGCCCAATGTGCTGGATCCCCGGGGCCCCGTGCTCCTTCAAGAAGGTGTCGACCTGATTCCTGCCTGAAAATAAATAAGTGCAAGCACACAGTGATGAAATATAATCAAGTATGACAGAAATACCTTTAAAAAAAATGTTACTTACCTTGCTCAGGCAGGGATTCTGCAATGACAAACTTGCAGTCGGGCTGTTTTTTGTCCACAGAGGGGAGAGTGATGCCTTTTTCGCTGCATTTCCAGTACTCCATGGCGGTGAGACGCAGCCCAACGCCCTCCTGGTTCACGACGAAACCTTCGTCCACATCTTCATTGCTACTCAGACATAGACACAGATATCAAGTTGAATAAAATGTAGAATACTCATCTAAGCCACACATAAAATGTACATTGATTTGTGAACTGAGGATGCAAACAGTTGACTGGCACTATGCCGTCTGAACCAACAACCTCCATTGCATCATTACTTTTAATCAAACATTAATTTTCCTGTAGCACAAAAGATGAGCTTGTATACATAGGTGTTATATGTATTATATTTACTATTTATTGAATTTATTTTAGATTCAAGATTCAAGATGTTTATTGTCAAGCCGGTTATACAGGTACAATCGTGTGAAATGCTTTTTGCTGGGAAGCTCCATTAAAATAATATTGCGTTATATGTATATTACAATTATAAAAGGAAATACTTTGTACAAGGGCATATTAAGAACATATACATTAAGAACATATACAGTATAAGATAAATTTTTGTGTGAGAAGGTGTCGTATGAATTATATATTTATATATATATATTTATATTTATATATTGAATTTAAAACACTAATGAATGACCTAGAAGCAGAGTCAATCGGGAGCTGTCTGTTTCTGAATATTTTCACTTTAACGTTGGCTTCAAACACTTGATTTTAATGTGTTTTGTATGATATTATGCTATGTATTTATTTTGCATTTGTTTTATGTTGTGGCGTCTGAAACTTTAATGTATGTTTAAATGCTGCTGTCTTGGGCCAGGTCTCTCTTGCAAAAGAGATTCTTAATCTCAATGAGTACTACCTGGTTAAATAAAGGTTAAATAAAATAAAAAAATATATGGCCTGGGGGGAAAAAAAAAAATCGCATTTCACAGGATTGTATAGGCCTACTTGTATATAACAATAAACTTCTCACCTTTCAATGAAAAACCTGTGAAACCCAAAGAGCTCCTCATACCACCTCATGACCTGGTGGGTTGTTTTCCTGTGACAGACATAAGTTATGTGATCGAAATGTGTGATGGGACAAGACATGTCCTCTTCTGGCAAGTCCTTTTCAATGACATCAAAGCCTGGCAAGAAGCTCCCCTTGTATTTTGTCCTGTCTATTAGAGTGTGGCACACATTGCCCACTACAGATTTAAGCACAGAGTAGGTGACTGCTCCACTCTCGTCTTGCACTGTGGTGGGAGGCACCAGGAAATTGCAGCCCAGATCTCGAAGAGCTCTGAATGACCTTTCCACATCCTCCACCTCAAAACACACGTTGCTCACAGTATCCACCGGATAATGTGGGCTGACATCGTACAGACATTCAGTAGGATTGTACCGGTTGTATTTCCCCACATGTGGAACACGTGTATCCGTGATGAGCAGCTCTCCATTGGGTCTCACACTGCCCAGGTTTGGTCTCTCGTTCACGATGAAAACAGACGCTCCTTTCCTGAAAGCCAGCTGTCTGGAGCTGTCGGTCAGTCTGGTGGCGAACAGGCTAAACTTGAATTTAGACACGAGGTCTCTGGAGATCTTCTCCGCGTTGGAGACATGGAGAGCGATGTGGTGCAACCGAGTCAAGGAAGCTGCCATGTTTCTGTCATTGAGATGCAGAGAGACGTCAATGGTTTCTATGAGACCGGAGAAATGCCCCCAATGTGACGTTTTAGTCGGTATGGGCGGGTCCAATATTCTGTGACGTAATCTTGTAAATCTAGAGGTCAATTAACTGTTCATTCGTCTCTTTACATATATAATCTAGTTTGTATGAATACAATCATAAGAAGGGTTAGAATGACACCCTTTCTGCAAATAAAATGGTGCATATATATAGGGCCCATATATATATATATAATATGGAATAAATTATAGATAAAATGGTAATGGATGATTGTAGGATGAAATTATGTCTGATTTTGTAAATAAAAACATTATCTAGAAAGATAATCTAAACTAGTCTTATTCACCATTTTATCTGCAAGAAATGTTATACTAAACCCTTGTGATTTTATTGATACAAACTAGATTATATATGGAAAGAAATGATTATATATAACTAAGTAGTTTTGTTGTATTTTGGGTATATATATAATATATATATATATATATATATATATATATAAGATATATACAACATAATTTAATCCTACAACCACCGTGAGGAGCGAAGCTTTCAATGCCTTTAATGCATTTATATATATATATATATATATATATATATAAAAGCATTATCATTACAAAAAATTACAATTTTATTTATAGTTTATTCCATATTATATATATATATATGTATGTATATATATATTCTGTATAGCTATAAAATAAGCTCGGATATTTCTGAATTGTTTGGTCAAATGCATCACATTATAGTGTTTTTAATGAAATAATATAGAAGTATGTTATGTTGTGCTTCAGGGCACAAACTAAACCCTCAAATATAGAACGACTGAGTTACATAGTAAGTACTTTTTTTCCCCAGTTCTCTTGAACCTCTCATAACCGTTCGTACAGTCAGTCGGGGTCGGGGGGGGGGGGGGGGTTGTAATATTTCCGATAGGTCCGTGAACGCATCACAGTACTTCCCTCTCAGCCAATCACGTCGCTCTCTGAGCCAGATGATTGGTGACGTAGTGCGAGCAGAGCGTTTATTTTGGCTCTGCTACTCATTTGTCTTCGCTGTCGCCGCCATTAAACAACAACGGAGACACGTAATAGTGTCGCATGTTTACACCATGATTCAGGGACTACGGAGGCTTCGTCGAGGTGCGGTGTATTCTGCGAGAGGTTAAGGTGTCCGTAAAGGTAAACATGTGAGAGATTAAAGAGGTGGAAATATCTCTGTTTGAGGAGAAAGGTTTGATAGAGGAGGAGGAGGAGGAGGAAGAGGAGGAGGAGGAGGAGGGAGACTGTACAAGAAGGGTTTGTTGTTGTGGTCCACAGCAGCAACAGAGAAACAGTAGCAGCAGCGAAAACGGTAAGAATTTAACATATTATTCTCAAATATTCCTTAATATGACACGTTTTATGGTTGTACTTTCTAGGAATTGTTTGTCAGCTGTTCAAAATTGACGGTAGCTGTGTGTGCTAGGTGGTTAGCTTGCTTGCTAGCTAGATAGCTAGAAACATTAGCTACATACATAAGGCGATAAACTCACCTGTCATGTGAATCAAACCCATGCATGCTCCTACTGATTATAAACAGATGGCAGGTATTTTTAATGTTTCTATCACTCCACAATGTCAAGCTGGGAGTGTTATTGAAGATGCCACCCCAGATGTAAGTTAGTTTACAATGTTTTGGACTCCATACTTGAGGGAACACCATGAAATCTCTTCATATCTGAATACTAGTTTAACATATTTAGGTAATTTTAGTCTTTCTATCACTCCACAATGTCAAGCTGGGAGTGTTATTGAAGATGCCACCCCAGATGTAAGTTAGTTTACAATGTTTTGGACTCCATACTTGAGGGAACACCATGAAATCTCTTCATATCTGAATACTAGTTTAACATATTTAGGTAATTTTAGTCTTTCTATCACTCCACAATGTCAAGCTGGGAGTGTTATTGAAGATGCCACCCCAGATGTAAGTTAGTTTACAATGTTTTGGACTCCATACTTGAGGGAACACCATGAAATCTCTTCATATCTGAATACTAGTTTAACATATTTAGGTAATTTTAGTCTTTCTATCACTCCACAATGTCAAGCTGGGAGTGTTATTGAAGATGCCACCCCAGATGTAAGTTAGTTTACAATGTTTTGGACTCCATACTTGAGGGAACACCATGAAATCTCTTCATATCTGAATACTAGTTTAACATATTTAGGTAATTTTAGTCTTTCTATCACTCCACAATGTCAAGCTGGGAGTGTTATTGAAGATGCCACCCCAGATGTAAGTTAGTTTACAATGTTTTGGACTCCATACTTGAGGGAACACCATGAAATCTCTTCATATCTGAATACTAGTTTAACATATTTAGGTAATTTTAGTCTTTCTATCACTCCACAATGTCAAGCTGGGAGTGTTATTGAAGATGCCACCCCAGATGTAAGTTAGTTTACAATGTTTTGGACTCCATACTTGAGGGAACACCATGAAATCTCTTCATATCTGAATACTAGTTTAACATATTTAGGTAATTTTAGTCTTTCTATCACTCCACAATGTCAAGCTGGGAGTGTTATTGAAGATGCCACACCAGATGTAAGTTAGTTTACAATGTGTTGGACTCCATACAAGGAACAACATTGAATCTCTTCATTTATGTATCTAAATACTATTTTAACATGTGCTTTGACCTTCAAGATGAGTCACAAAGTTTATGCATCACAATCTAACTAGATTTATCACCACAGTTTGACCAGGTCATTTTAGTCTTTCTATCACTCCACAATCTCAAACTGGAAGTGTTATTGTTGAAGATGCCAGACCAGATGTAAGTTAGTTTACAATGTGTTGGACTCCATACTTAATAATAATAATAATAATAATAATAAATTGGACTTATATAGCGCCTTTCAGAAACCCAAGGACGCTTTACAAAGGGGGCACACAAAATCATACTAATAAATAACACAGAGGAGAAACTATAGCTAAGTAATTAAAAGAGTGATGTGTAGGAAGAGTCAGCTGAGATCATAGGCCTTGATGAACAGGTGGTGTTTGAGGTGTTTTTTGAAAATGTCCAGGGATGAAGCATTTCTTATTTCAGGAGGGAGAGAGTTCCAGAGGGCGGGGGCTTGAGGGAACTCTTCATTTATGTATCTAAATATGAGTTTAACATGTGTTTTGAACTTCAAGATGAGTCACAAAGTTTATGCATCACAATCTAACTATATTTATCACCACATTTTGACCCTCCACAGTGATCCACGATGACAGAACAGAGGGTAAAGTGGGCCTGTGACTACTGCACGTATGAGAACTGGCCGTCTGCAGTCAAGTGCACCATGTGCCGTGCACACAAGTCGAGGGGTCCCATCATCACAGAGGAACCCTACAAGATCAGCCCTGATCTGGACCCCAGTCCGGAGTGGGATCCTCCCAGAACTGAGAGTGGCGGCAACCTCCTCATCTGCCCTGACTCCAGTGCTAGGCCGAGAGTCAGGTCAGCCAGCATGGCTGAGATTGCCAATAAGTGGTCCTGCCAGATGTGCACCTACCTGAACTGGCCCCGAGCCCTCCGCTGCACACAGTGTCTGTGTCAGCGCCAGAGGACCAGCAGCCCCACCGAGTCCCCCCAGACTTCAGGCTCCAACGCAGGCTGTCGTCCTGCTCTCCACTCCCCTGTGGATACCTGTGAGGAGTACAATGACAGAAACAGACTCAACACCCATCAGCAGCACTGGACATGCACGGCTTGCACTTACCAGAACTGGCCCACGACTTTAAAGTGTGTGGCTTGTGACCACCCGAAGCCCAACAACCTGGAAGCCATAGTGCTGGCAGAGTCTCCAGAGCCAGCACCTATGATCAATGAGCAGGACAGGTCTCGTTGGAGGGGAGGTTGCAGTGGAGGCCAGGGCCAAAGGAGGTCCCCTCCTATGCCCAAGAGGGAAGACAGCGTCAAAATGGACTTCCAGAGGATAGAGCTCGCAGCTGGCGCCATGAGCAGCAAGGAGGAGCAAGAGGTCGACTTCAAGAAGCTAAAGCAGATTAGAAATCGAATGAGGAAAACAGACTGGCTGTTCCTCAATGCATGTGCTGGTGAGTTTTCACACGTTATACATCCATCCATTATCTGTAACGGTTTATCCTATCCAGGTTCTCGGGGGGGCTGGAGCCGATCCCAGCTGACATTGGGCGAAGGCGGGGTACACCCTGGACAGGTCGCCAGACTATCACAGGGCTGACACATAGAGACAGACAACCATTCACGTTCATATTCACACCTACGGGCCATTTAGAGTCACACGTTATACAATCCACAGAAAATTACAGCAATTTTGATAAACGATTAAGCCATTTCTGAGGGAAAATGCCAGACATCTTTTTCCAGCTTCTCAAATGTGAGGATTTGCTCCTGGTCTCTGTTTTATTATATCATTGTAAATTATATATATTTTGGACTGTTGATTTGAAAAAACAATCAATTTAAAGGCATCACCTTGGGCTGTGAACATGGGATGTAATTTGCCACAAACTTTGGCATTTCCTAGATTAAATTGTCCATCAATAAATTAAAAAATAATAAATGGACAACCCTGTCTCACACAAAATTATGTTCCCATACAACTAAACTGCATAATCAAAATACGCTTTGAGGGAAACGTATTTTCTCCTGGATTACGGTCGCTTTTAAATGGAAACAAAACAAAACGAAAAAGCAACAAAACTACTTAGGAATGTCATTTTTAGGAGACAGGGCTGCAATGGATTACTCAATAATTAAAATAATGAATAGATGCAGCTTTAATTCTTATATTATTTGCTTGTAGTGTGTCTGTGCATTCTATAGCAACGATTAGAAATATTCAAAGTATGTATTGGGCTCTGATAGTGTGTGAGAATACTTTTGCCCTAATTTCTCAGTGTCTCACCTGAATACTGGGACAAAGAATCCACACTCTTGTCCTGTTTTTCCTTGTAACAACACTTCTATTGTCACACCAGCTTTTTGTTTCCTTCCATGGTGTCATGCTCAGGGATGACTGAGCGAGGTGCTCCAGTCCAAGGCAACCATTTTTGTCCCAGTGGCAAAACATTTAGTTTCTGCTTAATTCTGTTTTATTATGGTGCAGGTGTTGCCTCACCCTGCAAAGGCCAAGGTTGCATAGTAGTGTGATCCACTTGGTGTTTTTGTTTAGACTCCAAATATTAGAGTACAACAGGGAATTTGCAAAACATGGTCTTGGCAAGCTCTGTGAGAAGGGTTTAATTTCACAAGGTTGTGCTGTGAGGTGGAAAATCTCCATCATCAACGAAGCAGAAATGATGCTGAATGGCAGCCTTATAAAGATGTGTAACTAAATGGCTTGTAGGAATTTGATCCAGCTCATCAGTGAACCCCTAGCTGCCCTCGCTCTGCCACTGAGAGTGTCTTTGAGAAACTGAGAGGGTGTGAGTGCTTTCCAGCCGCTGGGGATGAATGGGCCGTCTGGGCAGCGCAGTGAGAGTGTAGGCCGTGGACCAGAGACTCTCCTGGCTCGCAGTCAACCGACCCTGTAAACAGTGGTGCTTATGTGCTGAGCAGGGGCCCTAGGAGGCAAAAATAGCCTTGACAAGACATGAACACCAGTCAACAACAAAAAAACAAAGAAAAGCATGAGGGCAGCACATGATCAGCATCTTCCTGACCTTTGCACTGACTGCCCTTTCCAAGTTGTTGTGGAATAGAAAACATTACTCTCTCTAGTTTTTTTTTACGTTAAACTACGTTATATAGACACCTCCAGCCTTTTGAGTTAACTCTGAATGCTGTTTTTATTCCTACCGTGTCAGCTGACTTTTTTACAGTTGGGCTCTTCAAAGTGTTTTGTCAGTGGAGGAAGTGCCTGAGTGGAGCAGCACATTATGGCCAAGCCAAGCACTTCCTCAGGCCGCACAACTTTGATTTCACTTCGCTCTTCTGTTTCTGGTCTAATGTTTTTTCAGGGCTCTGTAGTCGGGCCAAAATCGGATGATCCCATTGATTCTACTTTCCCTGAAAAGGAAGCAGACTCTGTTTGTTTAATATTGTTCTTTAGTTTAGACTTTAACTGGCAAGTTCTTGCAATTGCAGATTATATTTGTCTGTATTTAAACTAGGGCTGTCAATCGATTAAAATATTTAATCGTGATTAATCACAGTTTTTTTTATCTGTTCAAAATGTACCTTAAAGGGAAATTTGTCAAGTATTTAATACTCTTTCAACATGGTAGTAGGCAAATAAGCTTGCTTTATGGAAATGTATGTATATATTTATTATTGGAAATCAATTAACAACACAAAACAATGACAAATATTGTCCAGAAAACCTCACAGGTACTGCATTTAGCATAAAAATATATGCTCAAATCATAACATGGCCTACTGAAGCCCAACTGGCAACAACAGCTATCAGTGTGTCAGTGTGCTGACTTGACTATGACTAGGCCCAATACTTTATGTGATTATCATAAAGTGGCCATGTCTGTAAAGGGGAGACTCATGGGTACCCATAGAACCCATTTTCATTCACATATCTTGAGGTCAGAGGTCAAGGGACCCCTTTGAACATGGCCATGACAGTTTTTCCTTACCAAAATTGAGCTTAAGTTTGGAGCGTATATTATTTTGACAAGCTAGTAGGACATGGTTGGTACCAATGGATTCCTTAGGTTTTTTCTAGTTTTATATTCATTATCTTCCCTGTAGCTTTAAAACTGAGCACGCTACAACCTAAAAATCGCAAGTTGCGTTAATGTGTTAAAGAAATTAGTGGCGTTAAGCAAACTTGTGTTAACGTGTTATCGTGAGCCCATGTGTACAAAATTCTACCTACAATCATAATATCAGTTTGTAGAAATTGTGGTCAGAAACCTAATTGACTCTTTTAGTTTGATTAGTTCAAATAACACAATATTAATGACTGTCCAGATGGGCCATTATGAGACTGATATTATATAGACTGATCCCGGCATAATAATGAGGTTTTTAAAATGTGTCCCAATTCCACACTATTTACTAATCCTGTAAAGTACACATTATGTTCTAATCTTCATAGTATACAATTGTGGCTGTTAGTAAATGAGAAATTAATGTAAAAAACCCCTGCGGAGGCCAAGTGCTCAAACAGCTGAACATGCTGTAAGTCCAGGGGACCTTAAGCGACATACATGAAACTTGCCTTGGCGGAGGTCTGCGCTGTCCGAGTGCACTTCTAGTATTAACACCTGTGCCTAATAGAATAACAATAAAAGCAAGATAAATGTAGTAAAATAAGTAAACTAACATAGAAAAGTAATATTGTGCATAATATTGAAAGTAATATTGTACATTTTCTGTTATTGTGTTACTTTAATTATGGATGGAATTATAGTAAAATTAATTATTCCCCTTTTGCTGGGAACCCCCTCAAAGACCCCTGGGGGTCCAGACTCCACTTTGAAAACCACTGGCCTCAATGTACCTCAATGATACAGCTTACCAAGTACTGTCAATATTGGTATTGGGATGCACTCCAAGTACCTGGCATGACATGCAACACAGGTCCTTGGCTGGAATTGAATTGGAATTTGTGGTTATGTGTATGTGCCTTAACCTTTAGGCTATCTTGGCGTCCCCACGATTTCTACTGCACACTGCAGTGCACACTCTTTTAGGAAGAACATACCTTTTAAGCAGGAGTGTGCTGAATTAAAGACTTTTTTCATTTCACCAATGCGTTTAAGGCTTTAATCAGTATTTTTTTTGCAATGTGAGAGCACACATATCAACAGCACGGTCAACTTTGACCTAAACTAAGCACATTAAACCTGCAGTCGGCAGAATGTTTTTGGCATCATTGGGCAAAAAAATCCATAATAACCTTTCAGCATATTGTAATTCAAGTGCCCTGAGAGAAAACTAGACTTCTGCACCTCCTCATGGCTCTGTTTTCAGGCTTTAAAAAATCTAATTTCAGAGAGAGAGCGCTCCTATTGGCTTATCATTCAACGGAGGCAACTGTCAATCACTGGTGAAATCTGATCAAACGGTCAAGGTAGGCAGCGCTGATCAAATATGAATTAATATTTTGTTACTGTAATGCCTATTTCTTACCTCAACTGTTTTCAGAAACATCTTGTAGTGTACTGTTTAGCTGTAAAATGAGAAAGCTTGCTACGACTGGTGGGCGGTGCTTGGTATTTCCTCAACTGATCTCAACATGGCTGTCGGGTCACAAACTTCCTCATTTTACAGCTAAACGGTACACTACAAGATGTTTCTGAAAACATATGAGGTAAGAAATAGGCATTACAGTAACAGAATATTGATTCATATTTGATCAGCGATGCCTAGTTTGACCGTTTGATGGGCGTTTGTGAGTGATTGACAGCTGCTCAGAGACGCCAAGGCTCCAGCTCGGCTCTGATTAGTTGTTTTCCTCCGGTCTGTGAAATCTTGCAGATGCCATTAGGAGCACCGGAGGACACAGAGGGACATAATTTTTATCAGATTACCTGTCTCATGCACTTCTGTCAGGATATTGTGACCGTTTAATAAAAATAACTTTTTTTTTAATCATATTTGCTCCAATTCTACGCACTGCAGCTTTAATTGTGTATATTCTGTTTTTCAAATAACCTTTATTCATACACCTGCAAAACAGGTCACCAGGTTTTACTTTTCCTCTAGCATGGCAATAGCTATGTTGCTGCCAAAATCATTCGGCATCCATTTACAGATCCGTGTTTGCAAAGTTTCACCCATTATGTGTCAAGGGGACCAGACGTTCTTGGCAAGTTCCCGTCCAGGTTCTCTCAAGGTAACTGTCCTCATCCTCTGCCAGAGAAGACAACCTACCTCACATTCAAACTAGCCAGCGCTTCAGCGTTCAGTGTGCTCTGCCCTCGCTGCCGCTCATTTCACTCGTAACAGATGTTGAAACTGTGGAGGGGGGAGGACGCTAATCTGCACAGACTGTCCTCTGTCTGACACCGCCCTCTGATAGCTCCGCATTATAAGCTACACTGCTCGGTCTGTCCTGCTGTGTAGTAGCCTGACTGTGTGATAACTGCTCCCACACTGGGTTAGCTAGTGGCTACATCTAGAGGTCATCTGAGTTGTGGATTGACGCCAAGAGCTCCGTTCAATCTGAATCATTTTAGCGTTTAACTCATTTGAAGTTGAATTTTGTTTTGCAAATTCCTCCCAGTTTTTAATACGAACTGCTTGTGACTAAGAGTGTGATGTGTTTGCACAGTTTGATGGATATTTTTGTAGCTCTTTCATTGAACACGGCAGGCTGTCTGTTACATCTCGCTTCTATTACAAGCAAGGACACGGGGTTGGAACTGCTCCAAAAGCCGGTCTAATCCATTTACAAAGAATAGGCCTGTTTTAAAAGGATTTCCCATGTCTTTCTACATTAATTTATTTTTCTTTTGCAGATGTGTTTGAACAGAATCACTAGTATTAGGCACAGTAGATTCACTCAGATGCTAATTTATTACATACAGCCCTGCAATAAATACTATGTGTATGAAGGTTATGTTTGAAATTGTTTTACAGAGGTGTTGATAATATTTTCAGGCTGTATTTTGTAGTTTAGTTGAGTGTATGGTGTTTGTAATATTTAGTCTTCCCTCACTGATATAAATGATGTGCCTTGTGATGACAGCAGGGGTTTGAGTACAGGCTTGCGGTGGAGTTGTAACAGCTGTTGAATTGTGAATTGTCTCTGTGCAGCCCTGTTCCTCCTTCCTTAAACAAACAATGTAAATATGTGTCACCTTTATCTAACTTCAATCGACTGTGTACATGAATTCCTAGAAAAGTAACTGCACCAGTATGTCAAGTCACTGATCCATTTATTATACATTTCAGTACTAACGTTTGTCTTCTATTTTCTGACCCTCCTTCCTCTACTTGCTGCAGGCGTGGTGGAGGGAGACCTGGCAGCAATAGAAGCCTACAAGTCATCCGGTGGCGACATCGCCCGGCAGCTCACCGCTGACGAGGTGCAGCTCCTCAACCGGTCCTCAGCGTTTGATGTTGGCTTCACCCTGGTCCATCTGGCCATCCGCTTCCAAAGGCAAGACATGCTAGCCATCCTGCTCACAGAGGTAAACATGCTTATAGATTTAGTTTGTCTTCGCCACCCCACTGGAGTTAAAGCTAAACCATCTTCTTTGAGCAGGTTGTCCCTTGATCCCTTGGGTCTTTAGGGGGAGATAGCAGGTCAACAGTATATGTCACATAGAAGTGGTGTACATCATCTGAAAGCTGGGAACCTGAAGATTAATTTGTTCTAGTCATAAATCAACCATTTTATACCACTCGAGAATTGATAAAAATGATCAATAATCCCTCCAAAATACCACATTAAGACACCAAGACCTTGAGAAACACCATAGAAAAAGCCATGCTGTGATTTGATATCAAAATCTTTTGACAATAGGAGATTTCTTCAAGAATTGCATTTCCCTAGGTCTCTAGTTTGTGGCTGTAAAGTTTCATGAGGCTGTGATTATCCTAGAGGTCACAACAAGTCATTTTATACAGTGAGGTCAAGTTTCAAAAGATGGTCTCACAACAATGAAATGGCTGCTACGGGGACTAACATCATCACACAGTCTTCAGCTTTTCTCAGCATTTATTAATTTATCCAATTATAAGACTGTTTAAGGACCCTAGTATGCAGAATATTCAAATACACCATTTAGGCGAAAAAAACACATTTATACTGCATGCAAAAAACTGCATTGTTCATGCCCCAAACTGCATGTGATTATCATAAAGTTGGCATGTCTGCAAAGGGGACACTTGTGGCTACCCATAGAACCCTTTTTCATTCACATATCTTGAGGTCAGAGGTCAAGGGACCCCTTTGAAAATCACCATGCCAGTTTTTCCTCGCCAAAATTTAGCCTAACTTTGGAGCGTTATTTAGCCCCCTTCACTCTGGCTCTAAAACTGAGCCTGCTACAGCCTCTGAACGACAGGAAAATCGGCCGAGGGCGCCGGCGCCCTCAAGGATTTGAAGTGGTTAAACCCTGACTACACACATATTTCTGAATACACCACGCAGCAGAATCAGTAGTGGAATCAGATTTTTATTTTTCCTCTCCCTATGAAGACTATATAGAGTCTTATAAAAGAGAATAGGTAACTACCAGTACTCTTATGATTGTCTTTACAGCAGTGCATTATACAAAAGTGTTCCTGTAATACTGATGCTATTCTCTACTTCTCGTCGTCAACCACGTCCGTCTATAATTGTTCTGCTCCAGAGTGGACGATATATAGCAGATGCCTGTAATGCCTTTAATTACAGCAGAAGTGCACTTTAAGGATTAGGTGGAGGATTAGCCTGGCTGCAGTCCTGCCACTGGCTCCTAATGGACGTGATGCCACAGAGCTGATGTGGTTTGCAAGGAGGGCAAGCAACGATTAGGAAAGCCACAGAGGGCTGCACTGTGAATCAAGTCGCTGAGGTTGGAAGAGAAAATTGCCTCTTCGCTGTGTATGGCAGAATTTGAGCCACAATATAACAAAAACATACGTGCAAAATATTGTATATGAGAAAATCCTTTCAACATTTGTCCATATTGCCCATCCTTAATAAATAAATTCATGCAAGGGCATGGTTTGTTTCTCATTTTTCAAATTTAAAGCTTTGTTTATGATTTACATGTATCATGTATCGGATCATGCCTGTATTGGTGTATTAAACCTCTAACTTCCAATGAATTATCTGTATGTCTTTTAGGTGAACCAGCAGGCAGCTAAGTGCATCCCCTCCATGGTGTGTCCGGAGCTGACGGAGCAGATCCGCAGGGAGATTGCAGCATCACTACATCAACGCAAAGGAGACTTCGCCTGTTACTTCCTCACTGACCCGGTCACCTTCACCCTGCCTGCAGGTATCCACGATATCTTGATCAACACACTTCACTTATTGGACTTCCTTGCATATGTGCAATCGAATACCTCTTCTGTTTGTCCCAAAATAAATTAGGCTTCATAGAGTGCTGAAGGAATGAGTCCAAAAACCCGGAAATATGTTTGCATTTTAGCACTTCTGGTTCCCTCGTCTCGAAGCCAATGTTTTTTTTTTAACGTTAGCTTTTTAATTCTGCCGATTTGCATTCATGCTTAAAAAAATCATGCAAGTTGTGTTCATTTGTGGAGATTATCTTGCTGAACGAAACGTGTAAACATCATGAACTTGAGTTTGCCACAGGGCTTATTTTCTGCAATGATACAAATTCCAAATGGAAAAATTCTTGGATGGCCTACAAAAATACATCAACCCTTCAGCACTTTATTGGCCTCCAATGACAATAAATCATCTCAATAAACTCCTCAAATTAACTATATCCATCCCAAAAAAACAGTTGTAACATTTGTTTTTGAAGTCCGTAGATGAAGATTGTCATTGAATACTGCAGGGTACATTTATTCTGCAAGTGTAGAATGGAAAAATACGTAATTATGTAATTTTTTTTTTTTGGGAGGGATTGTATTCATGCTTAAATTCCACGCACATCTGGAGAATTTTCCTATAACAGTATAAAAGAGCAACATTTCAGTGTGTGATCTTGACCGTTTTCCCCACTCACTGGAGAATTGGGGGAATGACGTCTAGCCTTGTTGTTCAGCGTTGCTCAGAGAAACAGCAGCTCAGTGTCCTGTCCCCGTGGAATAATGTCTTCCCTGAAATGACATGCACTTTGCTTTTCAGAGCTACCAGTTGTATTCTGATTCTGAGCTCCCATTGCCACTGGGATGAAAGATTATGCAGGCTTCACTGATAGATTTGAATTTTTTTTTTTCGTGTTATGCCAAGTATTTCTTTGCAGACTGAATTTGGCCAGAGGCCAGCTGCAGGGCGCTCTCCCTCTGTTTCTGTCTCTCTCTCTGTTTCAAACAAAGCCAGTGCCATTCACTATTGAGCCAGAGAATAGCCACCAGTGTTCTGGCTTTGTGTGTGCACAGTTCAATACACACAGAAGCACAACATGCTGTACAGAGCTTGTGCCATTGACAAAATGTCAGCCAATGAATGGAATTGCAAAGAACATCCCCTCTGTGTGTCATTTCTGTAGCGTTTCTGTTGCAGTGCACCATTAGGGTTATAATGAGCATAAAAACATAATATCTTTCCCATATGTCTTTGCAGATATAGAGGATTTGCCGCCTGCTGTCCAAGAGAAGTTGTTTGATGAGGTATTGGATCGAGATGTGCAGAAAGGTACCAAAGATTTATTCATTTTCATATCAGGTATTTGCGCGTATCCCCAGTCTGCATTTAAGTCCAATCACATGTGTTAAGACGTGATGAGTTTTGGTTACCTGTGAATGATGATCGGGCTGTGCTGTCTAAAAACCAACATCTGCTCTTGTGTACTTCCGTCCCCAACCAGCTCACCAACCTCCTGCTTCATCTTATATACCCTCTCTAATTAGGTTAATTGAGCTCACTGGTTTCCCTCCCTCCTCACACATTCCCAGGACTGCACTCTGACTATGTGTGTGTGTGGGTGAATACTTGTGCACATGCATTTGCGTTTGTGTGTTGTACTGAAGGTACCCAAGGAGTCTTGTGACCTATTTAAGCCTTCACAAACTGGGTTGCTGATGAGAGATGCTCTGGGTTTTTGGTTTATGCACAGAACAATGAGAGTAGGTCACTGGAGAAGAGCTCACTTCAGCAGGAGTTTTGTTCCTTCTGCAGTAGCAGCCCTGAATAATCGGCCTCGCTGAAGCTTTTGTGAGCTAGGATATGAATGTATACATGAAGATTTTGTGTACTGTGTACACTTGTATGTTGCCATGTGTATTGGATTTATTCAAGTTTAGCACCAAAAACTACATTTTACAAGATTACATTTGAACACATCATGATAATGTTAGAATTTACCTTTGCCAAATACTCATTTTTTACTAAATAGAGCCTGATTCTGCATCATAATGTAAATCAATGGCACCTCCCGTGTTGAAATTTAGCCCCCAGGAAGTGCGACAGGCGTTGAAGCATATTTTCGTAGTAGCCAAACGGCGGTACAACAACTTCCATGTCCGTCACGTGATGCCATTGGGCCCAAAAATACTTTTTCCCATAGACTTACATTGGGAAAGAGACATCCGTAAATCAGCGGATAATTTCTTTTGAGGTAAATCAACTTCCCAGTACGAACATTTGAATAGCACGTATTTAAATCATTAGGTCCTAAAAGTTGTGAAAGGCACGAACAGCCGAATCCAGAGTTTTTTCCTTTCCTCCGTTCATGTGAATGAGACCCAGACGGAGGCTGGAGCGAGGGCTGGGAGGTGGAATTAAAGAAAAGGCTGCTATATGTTGCTATCTGTATGTTTCTGTGTACCGGCTGTGAAAACAAATATCCATCTGGGACAATAAATCTAAATCCAAACATAGCTGAGGAATCAGTGAAGGTGTGTTCAACAATATCTTAAGAGAAAAGAAAAGGCTGAAAAGCAGGTTATGCAATGCACTATTTGTTTTAATAACGACTAGCTGCAGGAGTTGCATATCTGAAACACTCAATGCAGCGTCTACTGTATGCTCCCATGCTGAGTTTTTGTTAACAGATTAAGGACTATCAGCTTTTGAGTTTTATTTTCAGCCCCCTTTTTAATTTGGGTTGTTCTCATAAACCCAGTCTTATTTGTTCATTGGTCAGCTGAGGAAAAAAATGCAGCCACCGGTCATATGTTAAAAAAGTTTAAACTTAAAACTTGTTTTTTTTATGCAAAGTACAAAAACAGGCAGGCTCTAACATGGCTTGGTGGAACCTGTCCTCCCTTCTTAGTGCCCTCACCCCACACTAATGCATTTTCTCTGTCTGTGTATAGAGTTGGAAGAGGAATCTCCTGTCATCAACTGGTCTCTGGAGCTGGGCACACGCCTGGACAGTCGTCTCTATGCATTGTGGAACCGCACAGCCGGAGACTGTCTGTTGGACTCTGTTCTACAGGCCACCTGGGGCATCTACGACAAGGACTCTGTTCTCCGCAAGACCCTCCATGACAGCCTGCATGACTGCTCTCATTGGTGAGACACCCAACCCTACACAGAGTCCCTATAGTCAAATAATCCAAGAAGCATTTTATGACTTTAAATACTGTAATGTATAATGTAAATGTCCCACATCCAAAATGTTTTTGAATCTTACAGCATCAATCACTCAAACTTTATTTGTATAGCACCGTTCATACAGGTTAGTGCAGCAATTTCATACACGCCTGGCTCTGAGTAATGTGAATGAACCGACTTCTATCATTATGAAACTTGAAACTATGAATTTGACACATAAAAAATCCCCACAAATCTTCCTCAGCCGTCATCTTCAAAAAGACAAAAAAACAAAGTGGGTGCAGATCTACATAATTGCTTTCAGGAAATAAAGCGCTAAATACTGAAGACTGAGGTGAAACTTGTGACTCGTCCTAAACAAGATTTGACACATTAAAGGGCGGGTCCATTATTTATTTATTTATTTTTTATCATTCTGTAGCCTCCCAGTGGTGTTCCTTATGTATTAAAATGGACCCACCCTTTAAAAAAATGTCTCACAAAGTAAAGGAGAACATTCGTAACATAGCACTCATAACATTCATAAGGACATTTTTACTACCAGATAGTCATGAGTCTCAAATTTGAAGTGAAGTGTAGATTGCTGCCTTTCTGGCTTTCCTGTCTTTCAGTGTCATAACAGCTGAGGTTGTATTTCATTTCATAGATAGGTATGTCCTGAGTAATAGTGTAAAAAGGTTCCTGGTTGTCTGCAGCCAGTGGGCTGCCTATTCAATCATGCTCTGATGGCAGTTTAGTGGTTTTGATAATTTGAATAGGAGGAAATGCTTTTCCTCAAGATATTTACATACTTCCCTCACACACAGGTTTGATTACTTAGCAAAGGTAAGACATGAAATGGATCTTCTGCTTTTGATGTGTATAGTAATATATGTTGATTTAGTTCATTATGTATAGCTTAAATAGGTTTCCTTTGACTCCTTAAAAGCGTGTTAATTTGAGTCGTCTAAAAGACTGCTATATAAGTAGGGTGACATTAGTCTGAAATTTGATTCAAAATGAACTTTAAAATATCTATAAACTAATATATAACTTTGTTTTTAGGTTTTACACACGCTGGAAGGAGTGGGAGTCGTGGTACTCGCAGAGTTTCGGGTTGCATTTCTCCCTGAGAGAGGAGCAGTGGCAGGAGGACTGGGCGTTCATCCTGTCGTTGGCCAGCCAGGTAATTACGAGGTTCCTTCTGGTTTACTCACTTCCTTCCTCTAGTTCACGATCAATCGAAAGACAGAAAATGGCCCAGTATGATGTGGTCGCTCTGGAAAGGGAGTGTGTGTGTGAGCTTCTTTTAGATATGTTTTGTGAGGGGATAGAAGTTGTGAGGAACAAGGGAGTAATACTTGGAAAATAAAATGTTTACATTGATGCATTCTCACATGCAAAATGGCAGCTTTATGACTATATCGATTCTTATTTTTGGTTGTTGGAAAGTTAAATGCCATAGAAATTACACCACGTTAATTATTTAGTGACTGACTTGCAGTGACCTCCTCATTATTACTCCTATTGCACAAATAGGACAAACTGTGTACTCTCGTTTTTTTGGTTTTGGAGACAAACCATGCTGTTTTGTTCTTCCTATTGTTGCTGTGGGGGAGAAGAAAAGAAAAAGAAAATCTTCCTTCTCCTGTTTAAAGGCACCATATGGATTTTTCTAATAAATGAGCACAGCAGGAATGTCACGAGAACTCATACTTCAGTACCAAGTTAATGCCAAATTTCTGAAAATGTGATGGTACTTGTTTTTCTACAGTACCGTCAACCCTCGAGACTAATGGCGTCCCATCGTCCCGGGGACAATAGAAAATGTGTTTGGGACACAGTAAACAAACTATTGACGCATCCAGAGGACACACCCTATATTTTCCCTGATAATGATACATTGCAAATAATAAATCCACGTTGAAATCAGCAGAACGAGAGCTAGTTAACGTTAGCTGTTTGCTCCGTGAGGACGGTGCCGCTTACCGGCTGCTAACAGCTAACATTAACTAGCTCTCATCCTGTTGCTTTCAACAAGGGAGGTGCCATTATGATGCGTTCAGGCTCTATTCAGTAAAAAATTAGTATTTGGCGAAGGTAAATTCTAATATTATCATGTTTTAAATTCTTTAGGCCTAACACACACTGTTGAATGCATTCCTTTCCTTTTTTTCTCCTATTAAACTGGCATTGTTGGTCAGTGAATAAGAGGGAAAGCTTGGCTGGCATGCATTACATATTTGCATTATTGTCCTGTGTAGTCGGAAGGAATGCAAATAACATCAACTGTATTCGTATGTACATACTGTGAGTATGCGTCCTTATTTGTTGTGTGCTAAGAGAGCATGAGATACCAAGAAAACAGGGACCCGCTCTTCAAAACATCGCATCATACTAGCGGTCGAAAACACTCCACAGGGTACCTTTTAACTTGCTTTAAGTTCACAGCAGCTGTGGCCATGTTTTGGATCTCAATGTGGGTATTAATTTACTTTTCTGTCATGTCCTTTCACTGCAATTTGCAAGAGCTACCATCTTAGAGTGGCATTCTTTTAAAATCTAATTTAATGACCTGCAATTGCGGGGAGCGTAGGGGCATGTCCACACAGCAGTTCAACTTCCTTTGAAACACCAGCAAGTTCAAGTTTTGGTTTGGGACATACTTGAACCTGGAGAGACATATTTACACTGTATGATCTACATAAACACTTGTGTACTAAAACTTTTAATCCACATTGTGAGGTAGAAGGTCTAAAATATGGACGCCAAGTTGTAACTACACAGAAAGCAATTTAATACTCAGCACTGTCTTATCTTAATGCTTCCGTTGAGTGTTGCTTATTAACATTCATGCCAGTAAAGCGAATGGACTGAATGGAAGGTGGATCTTGTATGAATGACAGCGAGGACATAAGCAGTTATTATAGATCCCCTAAGATGGAGTTGTTGTTGTCATCTGCTTTGCTTGGCTCGCCTGCTGAAGCAGCACTCCCTCCCAACATGTGACCTTGGGATTATAGGCATTTAGCACAGAGAGCCACTCCACCGGCAGTATGAACAAACACAGCAAAAGCTACCATATGATAACCTCGTCTGAGGCTTTGACAGTGATGGAGAGATGAAATCCAAAGGATAAGATCAGCCTTTGTACATCCCAACCCATAATTGTGGATGACTTTGAAGCCCCCTTTCAACATGAAATGTCATTGTAGCTGCAGTATATTTGAAAGCAGTTGTGCAGTCTGCTTATTCAGTACAACACCTGAGAGATGAGAAGCGGTGGCATGCAGGTGTGCTCTTATGCACCAGAGCTGCAGGTACACAGCGTGCAGGGCACTCTGTTTTGCAATATGATGACAGTCTCAGCACTCTTCACTATTTCTGGTTGTATTAGAATATTGAATGTACATTTGAGGGAAGTTTATATGATTACAACTACTGTATGATGTGTTTTTTTGTTTCTCTTGTTCTTCCACTCAGCCCGGGGCCAGCCTGGAGCAGACCCACATTTTTGTTCTTGCACACATTCTTCGCAGACCGATCATAGTCTACGGAGTGAAATACTACAAAAGTTTCCGTGGGGAAACGTTAGGATACACTCGTTTTCAAGGTGAGGCAACATTTTATACTTTATAGCTTTCTTTGACTTCTTTTCGACATGCTATATAATAGGACTTTTTTTATCACATTTTTTCGACAAAGTATACTAGGACTTTTTCATCACTTTTTTTATTACTTTTTTCACATTTCCACAAACTATACTATGATTTTATTTTTCGACATACTATACAATGACTTACGTTTTCGACATGGTATACTAGGACTTTTTTCGACATACTATACTAGGACTTTTTCATGATTTTCTTTCTTTAACTTTCATGAAAAGTACTAGGACTTTTTAATCCCTTTTTTGACATGCTATACTATGGCTTTTCTCGACATACTATAGTATGACTTTTTTTACATTTTCATGTCATATGACTTTTAGATGACTTTCAACATACTATACTATGACTGTTTTATAATTTTCTTTGACATACTATACTCTGACTTTATGATTTTTTTTGACATAGTATACTATGCCTTTTTTTTTTACATATATTTAGGTTTTTTTTATATTTTCATGGCATACTATACTATGACTTTTTAAGACATACTATAGCCTACTATGAGTTTTTATGACAAACAATACTATGACTTTTTTAAACACCAACCAAAAAGCTGCAGTCTGCTCTTTTACTGCACAGCAGATGATTGCTGACACCTGTGAGAGAGTGGTTGTGGCAGAGCAGAGCAGAGGGTGATGATTGATCACACCTGGAGAGAGAAGTCAGACACATTGCAGGGAAGAGTGGCAGGACTTAGAAGCGAGTATTTGTGCTAAATCTAAACGACAAGCCAAGCAAGCTTAAATCCATTTTGATACGCGTGTTTTTAAAGTCATAGCAATCTTGAGTTAAGAATCCCTGAGCTTCATCAAACTCTATGACGACCATTGCCGGCAAACACCAAGAGTGGGTTTGATTATTTTTTTTCTTTCTTACCTTTTGGCTCCTGTGATATTTGATTGGAACTGCTCGTAATCTGGACAATCATATATTATTGGTCCTCTTACAGAATTGGTGACACTCTCTTGGCTTCTAATGCTGGAAACTGTCCTCTTTAAAAACTGCCAACCAAGAAATACTCTGCTTTTTCCTCATTACCACTCTACTATGACAATTATCCTCTCTTTGTCCTCCCCTACTTATTGACATTTGTTTAAAGAGACTCTTGACATCACTGTGGACTATGTCAGAATGAGTTATGTGACATTGTAATTCTTTGTGTTGATCAAATGGTTTTCTTTTAAATTGTGAATGAACTAAAGTGGACTAAATGGAAATGGTTTTGAGATAGAAACAATTTTGTTGAACGATTAGATTGATTTCTTTTGTCTTGAACACGGTTGAAAAGTATTTTAAAAATGAATGAAATGAAAATCTGCTAAAAACTATTTCTGATCTGGTTATTATCTTTATGAATTATCTTTACAATCTATGACTTTTTTGACATTTTTTATGGCCTACTATACTATGACCTTTTATGACATACTATACAATGACATTATATTGACATTTTTTTATAACATATTACACTCACTTTTTGGACAATTTCATGACATACTATAATATGACTTTTTTTCTACTTTTTGACATACTATACTATGACTTTTTTTTTTTTTTTTACTTTTTTCGACATACTACTATGACTTTTTTCTTTACTTTTTTTGACATACTATACTGTGACATTTTTTTTTTTTTACTTTTTTCGACATACTGTAATATAATAACCATAGAATAACTGGGGTAGGATTTAGAACTGAAGCCATAGCGTTGGTCTACATTGCACACTAAATGTCTGTTGATTGGTGACTCCTGAAGAAGCAGGGCACCAGGCTGCACCACAGAGCTGCTCTCTGCTGCACAATGAGCCCGTTGTTTTCAGTCAGCTGAAACGCAGCCACTTTTGATGTCGGGTCAGATTTGAGATGGTGCTTGGCCCCAACTGACATTCACACACACTGTAATTTGAGTGTAGAGCTGCAGGGTGGCTCGAGTGTTGTGGAGTACAGAAGCTCCCAGCTGCTCTGACTTGATATTTGTGTGTGTGTGTGTGTGTGTTTAGGGGTTTACCTGCCTCTGTTATGGGAGCAGAGTTTCTGCTGGAAGAGCCCCATTGCCCTGGGCTACACTCGGGGCCACTTCTCGGCCCTGGTGGCCATGGAGAACGACGGCTACGACAATCGCGGTGCGGGCGCCAACCTCAATACTGACGATGATGTCACGGTCACTTTCTTGCCACTGGTGGACAGCGAGAGGAAGCTGCTACACATTCACTTCCTGTCTGCGCAAGAGGTAGGGGCTGATGCTACATAATATGAGCTCTAGCTGTACGCTATTGTTTTCTATTTTCAAAACAAAAGTTGTTTAATATTAAAAAAAATGCTCAAACTTTTTAAACTTGCGTATTAAAAAGAACACATTTTACCAGATAATGCATATGTTTATGAAAATATTAATATTTTCTGAGCTGTTAGTCTGCAAGTCACCTTATTTACTGTAAATTACAGCAGTCTGTGTCTTCATGCAGGAGAAAACAACACACTTTGGGACATAAAATCCGAGTGAAAATCATGTTAAACCAATGTGCTCCTTTTTACAAAAATTTGTAATACATGACTGCGATCACACCAGCAGTTTCCCATCTTAAATATGTCATAACAAGTAACTGCGTGTTTGTTCGTGACTTAGATGGGCAACGAGGAGCAGCAGGAGAAGCTGCTGAGGGAATGGCTGGACTGCTGCGTGACAGAAGGAGGCATGCTGGCAGCCATGCAGAAGAGCTCTCGCCGCCGTAACCACCCCCTGGTCACCCAGATGGTGGAGAAGTGGTTGGACAGATACCGCCAGATCCGCCCCTGTGCCTCTCTGTCTGACGGCGAGGAAGAGGAGGACGAAGACGAGTGAATGAGGGGGGAGGTAAAGATGAAAGAGAGAGAGCCCTTAAATCTGAGACTGGACACTGTAGGCTCTGGGAGAGTACCTTACTATCTATATTTCTTTTTTTCGTTCTCCAAAATGTAAAATCTTTAACTTGTAATGCATGTGTTGTGTGAGCTCTGTGATAGATATAAAAGATACCAGCACCAACAAACCGAATCCTGATTACCGCTCCGATGAAAGCACATCAAGTCCACTTAGTTTGCCTCCCTGTACTCAGATTTCTCCTTATTTGTTAGCAAAGTAATTATCTGGACCTGACAGAAATACTAGAACATATAGGAAAATATACCGTATTTAAGGAAATCCCGACGCTGCACTAGATGAGAAATTTAATTTACAGAATTGCCTGACAGAAATGTTGCTTAAAACCGAGAGAATGCTGATCTTTGTGTGTATGTTAAGGTTTAAAGAGCACCTGTTTTTTTTTTCTGATTGCTGATCCCGTCTGCAAACCCCTTCCGATGTTTGGATTTATTTATTTGTTTAGGAGATTTAGCGCGCGGAAGCGATACCTTTGTTCTGCCCCGTTTTATCTGTGTTCTGTTTTGATCCGTTCAGTCTTGAAGTATTTTATTTTGCACAGATGATACCTACATTCTGTGAGGGGAGGGGGAAAAACGAACGTACGTAAGTTTACTGACATTTTTACGTGTGATTTAGTAGCTCATTGTCATGTTAGAGTGGGTGGTGGTGACGCTGGTGGGGAAAAGAAAACCAAACACTCTGCCTCTTTCTATAGAGTGCATTAATATTAAATTTGACTCACTTGCATCCTCTTTGTTTCCATTTGTTTCTCATTCTTGTGATGTTTGAACTAGTAAATTAAGTTAGATAATTACGAGTAGGATTACCTTTTACCCATGAGATCCAACACTCTGTTGGTTTTGAATTTTTTAGCTTCAATGTGGTATTATTTTTATGGATTATTGCTGTCACATTTTTGCTGCATTTTCTGTTAGCAGGACTTGTTTAGATTTTGGCGCCCCCCTGTGACAAAGGATAAAACAGATCATGTAAGATTACATTAAAGGTATGTATCTCCTTCCATTTCTCAAGGATAGGACATATCTCAATCCATTTAATCTCAAAATTCAGCTACAATTAAATGTATAAAGTGAATGTTTGTTTAGTGTTTACAGCTTAAAAAGAACAAAAACAACCACACAAAATATATTGTAATATATATTATAGTATATCGAAAAAATCACAAACGTCATAGTATAGTAGGTCGAAAAAAATCACAAATGTCAGTGTAGTAAGCTGAAAAAAATCAAAAACGTCAGTGTAGTAGGTCGAAAAAAATCACAAATGTCAGTGTAGTATGTCGAAAAAAATCATAAAAACGTAAGTGTAGTATGTCGAAAAAAAATCATAAAAATCATAGTATACTATGTTGAAAATATCACAAAAACGTCATAGTATGTCGAAAAAAATCATAAAAAGGTCATAGTATATAGTACAGGACAAAAAGTGTTAAAAATCAAGCTGGTACAGACAGCTAGTTCTCAGAATCGTATCTTTTATTTGAACTGCACTGAATGCTAAATGTTCACCTTGTACAAGAAACAAATACAAATACTCACACTAAAAACAAAAACATACTGCTGGCTGCCTCTTCTGCTATCGTTGGGACACTAAGTAGGAGTTTCTGCTATTGCTCTTACAGAGTACAGGACGCCCCAAAGAACCTGGCCTTCAATAGAACAAAGAAAATATAAGAAGGAGAGAAGAGAGAGGGCGGATCACATAGGACTATGGTTATAGGAACATTTAACTAGGCAATACAAATCTAACAGGACTCTTCAAAACTCTTTAACACCAAAAACGTGGGATGCGCCTTGTATATAAAAATACCACAATGGAGAGGATGAGGGAGGAGAGAAAATATCCAGACTAACCAGATTAGTCTTATCTTTTTTTTTTTTTTTTTTTTCCTCAAAGACAATTCTGGGCATAAACAATATCTGCAAAAAAGTGTTTTCCTGAGTCATTAAGAAATTAAGTTTGCTTTAACCCTTTCCTGTCTTCAGTGTGAAATGTGCTCAAAGAAGGGAGGGGGATCACAATCTGTACGCTGCTGCCACCAAGTTAATATCAGTTGTCCATTAGCTGTCATTAGAAATCTCCATTTGTCAACAGATGAATTTGATGCAGTCACACAAACTTATTTTTTATGATCTCTCTCTCAGCTCACTGACACATCACCAACTAACTCTTAACTAAAGAGAAAAGTTAAATATTTAGCTGGCAGCTCCCTCTAAATCCATTTAATCTCAAAACTTCAGCAAATGTATAAAGTGAATGTTTTAGTGTTTAGTTTAAAAGAAAAAAATCAGCCACACAAAATATATTGGAGCAACCTATGGTTTAAATAGTCACAAGTGCAGAAAAAAAATCCCTCACACTGTGTAGAAGTGCCCTCAAGTGGTGAAATCCGGTAACTGCAACTGTGAGAGATGTGTGCATGTATTATTGCCAGGAAAGGGTTAAAACCCACTCTAGATTACCATAACTGATGAGCAATCTTTTCCTTTTGTTTGACGAATGATAAATATATATAGTTAATAATCCATTTTTAGTCATTCACACTGAAGATAGAAAGAAAAAAATTATAATTCTCTTCTGAGGCATACTGAGGGGCCTAAACAACACACATTAGTTACATAAGGAGGGTGGGAGCCGGGTAGAGGAGAGGTGGGGAGGATCAGGAGGGAGGTGGGTAA
>CAKAKR010061024.1:0-23836 GCA_916700685.1 Adelosebastes latens | reverse complement strand
AAAAGACACAAAAATAGGATCAAATCAACACAGAACTAGAATTACCGCCTCACGATTGTATGCCTCCGACAACCAGTCAAGTTGCAGTTTACGTCCATGTCTTTTTATGATATAATTTATGGTATATTAGATGACTTTTTTAATGACATTTTATATGGTATACTATACTATGACTTTTGTAATTTTACATTTTTCATGTTTAACTATACTATAACTTTTTTTATGATATTCTTTATGGTATAATATACTATATATTTTTCATGATTTTTTAATGGCATACTATACAATTGCTTTTTATGACATTTTTTATGACATATCATAATATGACTTTTTATGGAAAACTATACTATGACTTTTATGATATTTTTTTTATGCCATACTATACTATGACTTTTTATAGCAAACTATACTATGACTTTTTTATAATTTTATTGAGTTATGGCAAAAAACTTATTTTGTGATGTCACAGTGACCTTGACCTTTGACCTTTGTTTTGGACGTTAAAGAAATTCTCTCCAAGCGTTCCTGAGGTATCACGTACACAAGAATGGGACAGACGAGGTCACAGTGACCTTGACCTTCGACCACCAAATTCGAATCAATTCATCATTGAGTCCAAGTGGACGTTTGTGCCAAATTTGAATACATTCCCTCCAGGCGTTCCTGAGATATCGCAACAGTCGGACAGACAGACATATGTACAGACAGACAACCCGAACGCAGAACGCCATAAAACCAGAGATACAACCAGTTATTTACAGACAAATGACCAGAAGTGGGTGTTTTATGTGTGTCTGTCAGCCTGACAGTCAATTTAATCTGTTTGATCTAACGCAGCACATCAATCTGGATTGGATGTCTGCATTTGAGGATCTTAAAACATATTACACAGGACAGAAATCGAGAAGAAGAAAAAAATCTGTGACACCTTTGTTGTGCCTGACACCTGAAAGATCTAGGAGACAGACAGCACCTGGGAAAAATACTGTCAGATGTGGGATAAAGAACAGTCTTTATCCAAAACCGAGAGATGAAATGAAGGATGAGGGGTGAGCTGAAAGATGAGGCAGCGCCACCACCCCTTGCTGCTTGTGGTAAAAAAAAAAAAAAAAAGCCACAACAAAAAGTGTAAGAGGGAGGTAGAAAAAAAAAAATCAAATGAATATGCTCAGAAGAAAGTAATCCCTTAATCTTGACAAAAGCTGAAATCCAGGGGCATGAAAAGCCTTTACGCTGGCAGGCAGTCTTTTATTAGGCCTTGGTGGTTTTGACACACACAGAAACACACAAACATGCGCACACACGTTTCCACTTTAGAAGCTGAGAGCGACTGCCAAGATTTTTGGTGAGGAAAGAGAGGAAAGTGTTCTTTCATTGCAGCACTTAAGAGGCAGCTGAGAATATTAAGCTTTGGAAAAGACACAGAGTTAACTAGGTTAGGCTATTACCCTACACCCACTTGTGTTTGTCTCCTCGCATACTGTAACTCACAAATCGCAGAACGAAGGCCACACTAAAGACAAAGAGAAATCAGTGAGTGGCATCATGGGGAGAAATCGACAGAAGGGAGATGCTTCTACCAGCCTGTGTAGTTCCCCGGCTTCCCTGCAGGTGTCACCCCAGGCGGCGCCTCGGAGTGCAGTTATTGACTCAGAGAACAGCACTTTCCCCTCGCAGTGCTCTCAGCCCCCCTGCTGCGCAGCCTAGTCGATATATTTGCTGTAGCCGTGGGCTGGCGCTAATTGCATTTGACAGAGCAAAGGAATGAATTTGTGTCCAGCTTTGGTGGAGCTTAAGATAAAGAGCAGGGAATGTGCAGGCAGGAAGGCTGCTCCGCTTCCTCTCCTTCTTTTTTTCTTTCTCCCTTCTCTCTTTCTACCGACTATAATGCTCTTTAGGACAGCCTCCAGGCTGACAGTAATAATACACCAGCAGCTCTGCTTGTCTACCTGCTAGATAGCAACGCGTTAAGCCCAGGTCAGGTCACAGCTGTTCAACGGGATGTTCGGCTCTGCCTGGGTGACACGTCTGCGTTGCGTACGCGCGCGTTTTTTGCAAATGTACCTGTTTGATGGTGAAGTCGTTGATGAGGTGGTGGTTGTGTTCGTTCAGGTTGCAGTGCAGGGAGACGCAGTCGCTCTGGTAGAGCAGGTCCTGCAGGGTGTAGACACGCTGGACGCCCAGCGAGCGCTCCAGGCCGTCCTGCAGGTAGGGGTCGTAGAAGATGACGTTGAAGCCGAAAACTTTGGCCCGCACCGCCACTGCCTGGCCCGAACGACCTGAAGACACACGGAGAAATTAAATATGTTTATTTATGTGCAGTCAAACACAAAGGGGCATTTATATTACATTGACATTTTAGGTGTGTAGTTGATGTTATATATGTGAATGTTCCTGGTAAATAAACCAATAAAATTCAAGTTCAAAAGTAAGATAATTCCTGGTCAGTCCGGTGTTTTTGAGGCAATACATCTATATACATATATACATGTATATCTACACAAAGATATTGTCTGTTCTTGTCAAATCTTTGGGGATCTGTAGCCAGATTGTTACCAAGTCCTGAGACTCACTGATCCAGTAAAGTGACTTAAAATGACTGCAAAGGGAGAATCAGCTTCAATATTTTGTACTAAACAGGAGGTAAAGGGCTGTAAACGCATCATAATAAATACTACTAAATGCACTAAACACCATTCCTCTTGAATACATAATGATCATGAAAGAAAGTAATATAAAATAAATTTAAGACACCATAAAATAAACGCAAACATAAAATCTAACCAATAAAGCTATCCATTTTTTAAGTATTTTCGGTCTCTTAGGAAGTGAAGCCGTCATTTATTATGTCTATAAGAGATTTGTTGTTGTTGGAAAGAAAATGATTAATAATGAGCAATAAGTGGTGGAGTCATGATGGAGAAATAATTTCACAGGAAGAGGACAATGTGAGGCAACTGCTTTCTAATTGAGGCTGTGAGACGGTGAATCAGAATATAAGCCTGTTCCTCGGTCTCTCACAGCCATTTGTTGTGTAGGCTGTGAGTCTCCGCTCTGTTGCTGGAGATGCTGTTCAGCAGCAGCTGCAAGACGGTGATGGAGGGTTGGATGTTGTTGCTGGTGAAAAGGATCGATAAGGTCCTTTTCACTCTCAAAGTCCTCTCTCTGAGGGCTCCAAAGTCGAGGAGATTCAGTCTTGTCTTTTTTTGGCTGGACCGCGGAGGGCCAGCCCTACAAACGCAAAAGTCTGTCACTGAGTGAGTACACGATTGGTTGGCTCTTTCAAAATGAAAAGGTGAAGAACAGTCCCTTATGCAAATGAGCCTGTCCAGCGCGACGTGTCCGGCTCACGAAACTTGGACAAAGCTGTGAAACTAGGCGATCTAGTTCTAAAATGAAACATGATTCGGCAGTGGCATCGCCTATTTCTCGCTTAAAATGTTTTCAGAAGTAGATTTTGGTGGATTGTTTTAGACGGAATAACAGATCGTTTACGAAACGGTCAGCAGAAAACCAATCATGTGCATTTCACGATAGGGTACGTCACCGCTTGAACAGCCGGTTGAGTGGAGCAGCGCGTACCCTAGTGTCCTCGCCGGACCTGGTGGACATGTACCGCTAGATTTAACATTATAGACATGACCACTGACTATTTGTGTAACAATTTAGCCACAAATTCACAGACTGACAGTACACAGTCCAGACATATACTCGGTTTTGACCAAGTCTTGTTTCTCTTTCAATCTCAGCAAATAAGAGACAGCAGCGTAAAGACTCCCTATAATGCTTAAGCAATCACTCAGACCATTCTTTTCCATTGTGGTGATGGATTACAATCAACTTTTTGATTACTGTAGAGCTAAATCTTTTTTGGTGAATCCACTTTTCCTCAATTGTGTACTTCTGCTTCAGTTACTTTACTCCCTATATTTCCCAGAATATCTTTAGACAACATTAAGAGCACGAGCATGAACTTGTTGATTTCAGCTGCTCGTTATAAGTGCAGATTGAAAGAGCGATACAGACAGCAGCAGCAGCAGCAGCAGCATGGGAATGAGTTTTTCAGTTAGTTAGAAATAGACCAGGTCGTCTTGAGGCTGCAATACAATCTGATTTACTGAGGCTGGTGGTGGGGGGGAGGAGTGTGTTGGAATTGGCACCTCGGCTTCTTCTACAATGATTTTCTGCCCGTGTGATTGTTGGAAAATTGGTGCAAAGTGGTGGATTTCGAGGGAAACGGCATCCCTTTGATTTTGAGGGATTTACAATAACGGTTGTTTTCTGTATCTGCAAATATCTCTAATTCTCAATTCTGCTCTGCAGCACTAGAAACTATAAGAAAACTATTAGTGTTTTTGTGTGGATTTTTCCTTTCATGTGGAGATAACGGAGAATCAAAAACAATATGTCTCCTTTTTGTATTTCTAAGCGTCGCTCTCCCTACCTTCCCACACTGATCAATGCCACTAAAAGAGAGAATATACCGTCACCAGAGGGTCTGTCAACCACAACTCACGCTGGCAGACTTTTGCTTTTTGTGTTGCTCATTTATCCCCAGTCAAAGACGACACTCTGCACTCAAAAATGTGAGGCCACAACACAAAGATTTGTGGAATCAATTCTGTCCCACCCGGTGGCGATGCAGCAGATGTGGCGGTGGTCAAGGCCAACATGAAGGAAAGAATGCCGCTTTTGCGAGACAGCCCACTCAGAGTAAATGTGTGCAGCTGGCAGTCAAAAAATGGTTGCTTGGTGTGCTGTTGCTGTGGATTTCTCATGAACAGAATATGTCGGTGAAGTTCCTAATTATGCACCTACTAGAGTTTGGCGATAGGGTTGAAATCAGTAACATGAAATGAAGTAAGATATTTTCCATTATCAGTATATGTCATGATATGGCAAATGCAAAAACTGCATAAAAGATCATCAAACTGATGTTAAAATTAATGTGTTATACATTATATAAGACCGAAACTTAAATATCAAATACCGAAAGTACATGAGATGCAGTTGAAAGATACAGAAAAGGCTAGTAAGTGGACCTTGAGTGAAGATTCTTTATTGTTTGAAATGTGAAGAATAAACTTTCACGCTCAACTGCTACAAGTAATTTTGTTAGTTTTTAATTAGGGCTGTATCGAATGTATTTTTAACATTTAAAATCTTCTATTGAAGTTTGCAAATGAAGCATCGAATGTTGGTTGTCATATTTTATGATCTCATCACCCGAAATTGTGTTACATATATATAACATATATGTAATTCATTGTGTCTGAGCACTTACACAGTAATGTGAAGGACAGGTAATTCAACATTCTTATTTCTGAGAGGTAATCTCATTGATAGCATAAAACCAATCCAGGGAGTGTTGTTATTACATATAAATGAACTCTTAAGCGGCCCGACACTTATTTTAAGAGTGTAAAGGCCTAAAACGTTGGCGTGGCGAGTACTTGAAGTACTCCTGAGTCTATTGTCGCCCCAGAGCCAGAGGTTCTTTTCCATTTGGTGTGTTTGCAGCCTGCAGAGTTGTGCAGCTGGCTGTATGTGCACGAATCCTACAAGCAAACACCAGGAGGCCTTCGCTCTCCCCAACCTCCCGCTGACAATGGACATTGTTTTGGAGACGGCTTGAGCCAGAAAGACCGGGAGAGGAGGCTGGAGGTGGGAGGATTGGGTTAGAAAGAGATAGATTTGGGGGGGGAGGTATTCTCCCTGCCAGGACCTGCTGTTTGGGCACCGTGAGTCTAGGAGGCTGTCTGGGGCCTGTAGGGGGGGGGAGGAGGAGGTTGTGTGTTTGTGTGTGTGGGGAGTGTATGTGGACACAGAGATAAGGTGGCACTCTGGAAAAGGCTTTTGAGAAGACAAAGCATCTGTCGGCCCACTAATGTTGAGACAGGGTAGAGTGATGCAACACACACAATCGGCATTAAAACAGGTGCAGAGACAGAAAACACACTGTAACAAGCACACAGTCTACCATGAGGGGCCTGATTATGGCAGGGCAACGTGTCGAGGGACCGCAGCGACAGAGGAGAAGAGTCAAACACAGAAGAAGAGAGAATAATGGAGATATAATGGTGAGCATTAGAGCGGTGGGGATGAGAGAACAGTGTGGCGGAGAAAAGGAAGCCAGCCCGGAGGGAGGCAAAACAGACAACCTTGAGATAATCTGTGGGACGGGCAGAGGGAGAAAAATAACCTTATCAGGGCAGGAAAACAGAAGGCACGCTGAGCGGTGAGAGGATATGAAAACACAGAGCGGAGGGCGAGGAAAGGGAGTGAAAGAAAAACAGAAAAAAAAGAGCTAAAGAAAGCTGAAAATACAGAATAAAATGATACTAACCAAAGCCGATGAGGCCGAGGGTTTCGCCACGGATGCGGGCGGCGCCGGACGCCACCTCGCGGATCTGCTCCACGCTCTGGACCCGCGTGCCCTCCCGGAGAGCCTGGTAGAGCCAGGTGTTCCGCCGGTAAAGGTTGAGGATGTGGCACAGGGTGGAGTCTGCCGTCTCCTCCACAGCTGCCGAGGGAATGTTGCACACGGCGATGCCTAAAGAAAGAAAGAAAATCAATATTACATAATTCTAATAACAGTATTTTTCCAATAGATGAGTAAATTCAGGCCAGTAAGACACGGTGTGACACAGGGGGGTGGAGCTAAGTGCAACCGAACGCTGAATAAGACATTTTCAGGCGACCAAAAAGGTTATAATTGACTTTATTTAACTGAAAACAAACTGCGAATTATAGTTGTAAAATGAAAACAAAGACAACTCCCAGAACAGACAACACCGTGGTTGCTGTTGTTTTTGTTTTTGGTTAGGTCAGGGCTATGAAATATTAAATCATCCAACTTTGCTCACTACATCTTACCCTCAGGTGTGCATATTAAACTACAGGTTATGAACTTCTTGTCTTAAATACAAAAATGTGAAATTATCAGTCATCTTATCAGTCATGAGAAGCAGGTAATTATCGGTATCGGCTGAAAAAAATCCATATTGTGCATCCTTGACCAAGATGTATTACCACATGGCAAATGTATGCAAAATGAAAATCACTAAATTGATGTTCAATGTAATGAACTGTGTTGCACTGGAAAAGGCAAACGTTGCAACACACATGAAACAAAAACTATAAATAATTAATTTGGTTATTTTTAATTACATTTTGCCTAGAATGAGTAACTTAGGCAACAGAATTTTGTTAAACAATAACATGATATGATAATATGATCCAAATAAAAGTCAAGATGAGATATATTGAATTATTTTCAAGCCCCTATTCTATTTAAACGTATGTGCACCTGCATAATAAAGCAAGTTTTAGTCACTTTCTGTTAAGATCTCCTCCAGTCGAATGCTCTTAATTTTGTTACCTTCAGAGTATTCAAACCTCTGACCTTGTGGTATTACCTTGCCTACCCTCCGACAACACAAAGATTTCCATTATCGCCACTTAAGCACTTCTGCCTGCCCTCGCTCTCCTCTAATGTCCTCATCCCACTCTGTATCTCAGAGTAACAGCACAGCCGTTCTCTGGACAGCAAAAAATAGCCAGAGCCCGCTCAATCAATGGCCCCTTTTCTTCTCCCCGAGAACAGCCGCCATATCAGCGCCGCCTTCTCCAGGCACGATAGCTTTTGACTCCTGCGTTGCGAGGCAGAGCGCCTTCGGTGAGTGGGTGGCAGTTAGACACAGTATCTCGTATTGGCAGGAAAATGGCAGCTTTGTCAACTGTAAGGGCTGTTTGAGCCACCAGCCTGCTGATATAAGCCTGGGTGGTGGTTCAGAGAGAAGACTGAACTCTCCTCTCTCTTCCCTTTTCTGTCTCTTTGAACATTCTGGCTCACAGTGGGATGTCCACCATTCATCTGACTCTTTAATTCAGCCTTTGATACGGCACTGAACAGTAAAAAAAAAACCCAAAAAAACCTAGGAAACAGTAAACATGCTGTCCGAAGCAGTCCTCCTTTAGGCAAACTCCATATCAACTGTGTGATCTTGTTTTGACCTCTAAATTCAGCACTCCCTTTGGCTAATCACTACAATTTTCGACATACCACATTGCAGTGGCGTGATGAAACGTCCCCTCAAGATTCACATTAATCTGATAACTGGCGCCCGAGGTATCATATGTAATTAATGAACAAACAAATGATCAAACAAGCGGATAAGCAGACATAAAACTCACTATGAAGAAATCCCTGGAACAAAACAATACATATACAACACTAGTAGACACAATACAAATATTATCCTTATGTGCCTAATACACCATATCTATTCTGGAATACATACAACAGCACTAAACACTATGCATTACTGGTAGGGCTGTCAAAGTTAACGCGATAATAACACGTTAACGCAAAATCAGTTTTAAAGCTAGAGTAAAGATACTGGCATCATATGAAACTAGAAAACCTAGAGAATCCATTGGTACTAACCACGTCATACTAGCTTGTCACAAAAGAGGTTAAATAATGCTCCAAACTTGTGCTAAATTACGGAGAAGAAAAACTGTCATGGCCATTTTCAACGGCGTCTCTTGACCTCTGACCTCAAGATATGTGAATGAAAATGGGTTCTATGGGTACCCACGAGTCTCCCCTTTACAGACATGCCCACTTTATGATAATCACATGCAGTTTGGGACAAGTCATAGTCAAGTCAGCACACTGACACACTGACAGCTGTTGTTGCCTGTTGGGCTGCAGTTTGCCATGTTATGATTTGAGCATATTTTTTATGCTAAATGCAGTACCTGTGAGGGTTTCTGGACAATATCTGTCATTGTTTTATGTTGTTAATTGATTTCCAATAATAAATAAATACATACATTTGCATAAGCAAGCATATTTGTCCACTCCCATGTTGATAAGATTATTAAATACTTGACAAATCTCCCATTAAGGTACATTTTGAACAGATAAAAAATGTGCGATTCATTTACGATTATTCGCGATTAAATATTTTAATCGATCGATAGCCATAATTACTGGATAAGACTTGTTTTAGCAGTGATTGCAGAGAATTCGTACCCAGCTCTCCAGCAGCCTTGATGTCGATGTTGTCGTAGCCGCTGCCGATGCGGATGATGATGCGTAGGGCTTTGAACTTTTCCAGGTCCTCTCTGGTCAGGGTGATGGTGTGGTACATCATGGCTCCCACTGCTTCATTGAGAACCTGCAGACACACACATTCACAAATTTTACCGAATGAAATGCAATTTTATTTTTTTTCAATGACAATATTGTATTTATTAATCTGCCATCATTTTGTAGATCATTTCGTCCATTCATTCATGCAACCCATGCACGCAACATGGCTATTAGTCCATTTGAGTTCATAAGAACTCATGACAATCACAAGATCACATTCCTTCCAGACGAGCCATGAAAATCACGTCCGCCATGACTCCGGACATTCAAGAGAACGTTTAAGATTTCACAGCGAGGGGATCTACAGACGTCACATGATCACCAGCAGCACTGACACACTGTCCTTTTACAGACCTGCGCTGAAGTGGAACAAGTCATTATATTGTCTCGGAGGGGATGCGGTTCCGCATGGTCATCGCAATTACACTCAGACCCCGAGGGGGTTTATGGACAAAGGATCTGGGCAATTGTCTGGACAGAGAGGTCAAGTCAGCTGCTGATCGCAGGATAAACCTTAAGAGATGACAGCATGTGGTCAAAATATGACCTCACGTAAATTACCTTTTGACCCATTTACATCTGGCAATAAAATGTCTTCACTACCCACAAAAATAAATATAGAAAAAAATAACTTGGGCAAGATTAAACTTAAGATCATACAGCACCATTGCATTGCTGTGGTTCCTTCTCTGTTGCAAATTTTTTCTCCCCTTTTTTCCCCTTAATTGAGAGGGTCTGTGATATATATCCCTCTGAGACAAACCTGCAATTATGGGCTGTATGAATCAATTCAACTTGACTTGAGTTGTATTACAAGTATAAGTTGGCAAAGTGAGAATAGAAAGTGTTTCTCCAAGAAATCTCAATACTCCAGCACATGATTCTTTTTTTTTTTAAACTGAAGTCATATCTGTTTAGGCAGAAATAACATGGACTACTCTATTCATCTTAAATTAAATCCAGAAGGAAAAGTTTTTGATGTCACTAGGCATGGGATGAGATCACGATTATTCTGGCCAAAATAATTGCAAATGGCGATATTATCCCGATAATCATCAAAATATGCTTAAACTCTTAAAATGTTATAATTTCACGTTACATTTTGTTAAGAAACAAATATCTGTATCACATTTAGGGCTGTCAATTGATTAAAAATATTTAATTGTGATTAATCACAAATTTATCGCACATTTTTTTATCTGTTCAAAATTAATCTTAAAGAGAGATTTGTCAGGCAACAACAGCTGTCAGTGTGTCAGTGTCTTGACTTGACTATGACTTGCCCCAAACTGCATGTGATTATCATAAAGTGGGCATGTCTGTAAAGGAGAGACTCGTGGGTACCCATAGAACCCATTTTCATTCACATATCTTGAGGTCAGAGGTCAAGGGACCCCTTTGAAAATGGCCATGCCAGTTTTTCCTCGCCAACTTTTTTCGTATATTTGGAGCGTTATTTAACCTCCTTCACGACGAGCTAGTATGACATGTTTGATACCGATGGATTTCTTAGGTTTTGTAGTTTAATATGATGCCTGTATCTTCTCTAGCTTTAACTGAGCCTGCTATGCAAGTTGCCTTAATACATTACAGAAATTAGTGGCTTTAAAACAAATTTGCGTTAACGCGTTATTATCACATTAACTCTGACAGCCCTAGTTGCATCACAGATAGGACACATCTTTTTTAGTGAAAAACAAATAATCTTAATAAGGTTATCATAAATCATGAGCCCCCCCTTGCATAAATAAAGGATGAAAAAAAAACAGATGTTGGCGCTGTTGAGTCCGGAGATCAAAATCAAATGTCCAAATTTAATTAAAATCTGTAAAGACGGTTTAGCGATCCTGTTCCTGCTAAAAAACAACCAAAAAAACCCTTCTTGGTGTCGAAAATCAGACCTCAGGATTAAAAAATCATCTCAGGAGGGCGTCACTGTGAAGCGCTGCTCCTCTCTGCTACTTGACATGGACAAGGTGACCTGGCCTGTGATTCAGTGTGATGTGGATCTAAACTATTCCCCCTCAGTATCAGCCACAGCCCCTGTCAGCGCCTAAATAACAGCTCTGCATTCACCTCCAGCCAAACTGCATTAGCATCCCTGTGATTAGCAGATTAGCTCTGAATTTCCATACTGCTTTTATTAGCGCCGTGTTCCGGACAGGCCTTCCAGATACTAGTTCAAGGTTAAAACACACAAACACACACTCTTCTTCTCTCCCTTGTGTTGTTTTTGAGCCAGAGAGGGAGTCTTTTAGGGGGAGCGATGAAGCTTTTTTGGAGGGAAAATCCACTCTGAATGTAGTTTACTTTAATGGAAACTCTGACCCAATCCATATCCCCGCTCTCCACTGTAACCAAAGCCTGACTGCTTTTAACATCTATCCTTTCTGATGATGCCTGGGCAGCGAGGCCTCCCTCCTTTTGGCCCGGGTGAGCGTGAGATACAAGAGTATACTGTTGCAAAGGAGTTTTGGTTGGGTGATACGCGTACTGTACAGTTTGTGTTTGACTCTGTGGCTTACTGGGGAGGGATTTTATGGCCATGAGGTCATCCCACTAGTGAGCAGTGGGGATGAGAGCTGGTTGTAACTCTGAGAACAGAGTTTCTCCACCTGGCAAGGATGCGCAGTTCGAAATGTAGCTTTTGGCACTTCTTTAAGGGTGATATGGCCATGATAACAGCACTAAAAAATACAGAAAAAGCACTGCAGAACATCACACAATAATGTGGAGTATGTTATGAAGAGAGGGCTATGATCCTTTATTGATTGCACCTTTTAAATCCACTTCAGCAGTGAAGCAGAGATGTGAGTAAAAGGGAGTTTTAAAAAAAGATATTCTTTGTGTGAATGAGGCAAAGTACAGCCTCGATAAATAAATAAAAAACAGCTGTACACTCTAGTGACTTTCAAAGAATAGTTTGACAGGCAAGCTGCTTCCCTCTCTAACAAGCAATTTAAAGACGAAAATAAAATATCAATAGATCATTTGCCTGCGTAATCAGTCATTAGTTGCAGCCCTAATCTTAACACCACAATTGGATGAGCAGTCAGGCAGTGTACAATGTGTGAGAGGCCAATGTTGACTCTACGCCATATGGGCCGCCATCCAGCTTTTACAAGCCACATGTGACTGCGAGACACGACAACTGTGAGAATGTTGGACGTCGGAGCGCAGGTGCTGCGTGCAGGATTCGCTCTCGCTGAAGTGGTACTGTAACTCGATCCTGATCAGTATTCGGCCGCGTGTTTCATCGCGCCCCCTATCACCCGAGAAATAAGGGATTACTGGGTAACCTGACGTAACCTCGGGGCCACTTTCATATTCCAAGCCGTTCCCATGAGTTTCTTTTATTTTCTGGTGTGGATGGAGGAGAGAGTGGCAGCTGGTGTCTGGCCCTGAAAACATCACACTGAAAACTCCCTGAATTATCAGCGCTGCATCTCCGCATCCACGCCGCGGAAAGAAGAGATTGGACATTTTCAATCTACACCACCCCTCTGGGTATCTAGACTGCAAGTTATTACTGCGAACTGCTGAATATGCTGGCGAGGTGAACATTACAATCATGTTTTTCCTGATAAGGCAGTGTTAAAACAAACAAAAAGCTCCCCGCTCCCCCCTTCTCCTCAGCGCCCAAGGTCTTTGATTGAATTGATCTCTATGCAAATGCTTCGTTTTTAATATGTCCCATTTTCATAAAAACAGCGAGAGGAAAGATGTAGCGGCTCCCACTCCGTCTGCAGATGGAGAGATAGCAGTTCGGCGATACCCATCTCCGTGGCCATATATTGTTTTGCAGCCACGGCGCTGCATAAAAAGCAATAAAGAGCCTCTACAAGCCAATGTAATTACACTGCATCCCCGCCATACAAGACTCTCTATTAGAACAATGGCACTGATATAGGCGTCGCGCTCCGTGCCACAAAGTGACATTAAATCATAATGAAGCCACTATATTTTAACCGGCAAGTGCGTATGGGGCCGATATAACGCGCTTCACATTTCAGAGCTGTGATAGGAAAAGAAAGAGGCAGACATGAGTGAGTGACAAGGCTCCGTCTCGCCATCAACTTCCTGCTGCTCTGATGTGGAGAAGTGTGAAAGCGAAGTGTGTTTTTTTTACCTTCTCGTGTATCTCCTGTGTGGACTGGGCGTCGCAGAAGGCGACAGTCGCCAAGTCTTTCAGGATGGGCATCTCCACGGTGCAGTCGCGCCCGTCCAGCAGCGCCACCAGGGGGCGCGGATGCATTGGCCCGTTCATGATTTGGGGCCGAATACCTGGAGACAGATGGAGAAGAGAAGGAAGATTATTTTAGGTACAAGAGAACAAAGAAATGGTCCCTACGAAAACTGTTGTTTCAGCTAAGGCTGTCCTCGACCTAATGTTGTAAAAAATATCGAAGTATTGATACATATCGATATTGAATATTTCATTACTCATTTTCCACAGTATCAATACACAGGTATCAGCTGTGCTTTCTGCTCTCTCTTCTCTCCAACAACACACACACTACTATTTAACTTGTAATAAAAATCGAAAATTTCATGCCCTCAATGTTGTCCATTTTTTCCCCGTGGTATCGAAAATGGTATCGTATATCAATGTTTTCCAAGTTAGAAATTCCAGTATCGTGACAACACTACCTCAACCAAAGAAATTCTTTGTCCACTAACACTCACAATAGTGCAATACGATTTTGTCAACTAATCGATTAGTTGATTTAATCCACAGATATGTAAAACTGAGTTTCTCCACAAAGAATCAAACAAAAGCACCACTTTAAATCTTGTGTTTACCAGAGATGTGCTCATAAGCTTCTTGGAAAGAAGTCATTCAGCATGAAAACAGCATAAAAAACAAATAATCGACTAAAGAAATCTTAGTCAACTCCGATCCTAAATAAATCTGCACGGCTAGACACCACTAGGTCTGATCGGTACTTCAATATGATAACTTATCGTCTTTCAATAGAATTGTATCGTGATGATATCATAGATCGAGATATCGTGATACACAATTACGTCATCTAAATTGATAATAAAAAGCACAACTCAAATTTCGCAGAAAATCCTAATTGATAAGAATTATGCTTATGGGAATACCCCCAAATCAAACTATTGTCTTATCTGATTACTCTGTATTTGTGTGCATGCATGTAGACATAAGTCAGTGTATAGTTGGAATTATTTATTTTTTCCTCTATAATTTATGTTCATTAGTTATGTTAATTTTGCACTAAAGTTCTCTATCAAATGAGAAAATACTCTCATTTGTCAAGTCAGTAATTCACTCAGGAGTACATAGATTATTTCATATAGACTATTTATTTATTGAATTACCAAAAAACATGCTATATCGTGATATATATCGTTATCGTGATATGACATTACTTATATCGGGATAGAAGATGTTGGCCATACCGCCCAGCCCTACTGTAGTTTGAGCGATGAAATATATTTTCATTTTATAATTTGGGTGAACACACCCTTTAGGCTTATTTCTTTCTTTTCCATTCATGATATGGTTAAATCATGAAGAGTATTAAAAAAGATTATGCAGAAAATAAACAAATACGTACCTAAAAACACAAGTGGACAAGCACACACAAGTTCTACTGGAAGAAACACCAACTGAGCAAAGTCAAATTATTAGACTAAAAATCAGCGAGTGACTCTCTCCTCTCAGCTGGAGTCAACTGTCTTCATCACCGTTTTCTTGAAAGAGACTCAGATGATAATAACCTCCCTCGTGTGTGTATGTGTGTGTGTGTGTGTGTGTGTGCGTGTGTGTGTGTGTGTGTGTGTGTGTGTGTGTGTGTGTGTGTGCACATGTGCTGATTAGGATACAGCAGGAAGCAGGGCTTCTCCGAACTACCAAGCGTTGCTCAATAAATCAATGTTCCTACTCAAGACTGGATTAGACCACAGCCTCACTTACAGGAATCCTCTCTGTCTCATGGCTTCCAAACACTTACATCACACACAGACACACACACACATGCACTCTATCATACCAAGAGGAACATATTCCCTTGTGTGTTCGTATGACAACTGCACGCTAACGCGTCGCACACACTTTGTTCTCATTTCTCAGTTCAAGGGAGAGGATCCTATGTTTACCTCAATGTGAGTGGAACCAGCAGCAGTGTGGAGTAGAAGAAGAAGAAAAAAAGAGAGAAACTGCGTGCTACACCTTTAGAAATGAGCTGCTGCCCTGCCTCAAAAGAGCCATGTATCATTGAAATGGAGAGCGTTGGAGAAAAAAAAAACGCTACAAGCGTAAAACAAACCCACAGCCAACTCACGTCTGCACTTCAGCACACTTGACAAAGTGCGTGTCGCAATTCTGGTTCTGTCGGCGCTCGACTCGCTCTCCTTCCCCCCCGCCACTAAAGTGGAGAGAGCCGAGGAGCGCCGAGCTCCCCAGTGGGCCGACCTTCTCGCACGCGCTGCCTCCCTCGCTGAAGAAGACGTGTCGCGCCGAGAAGACAGACAATTACGAGCCCCGCTTCATACAATGTTAACAAGAGAGGAGCATCAATATTCATGCCAGGCGGTGGATGGATGGACCCGAGAAGGGAAGCAACTGTTCCCCGCTGAGTACTAGCGCCCTGACACTACACAGGTCGTGATCTCCACTCTCAGTCAGCAGCTATGGATGTGTCATAGCTGACACAACAGGCCACTCCAGAAGTGACCTAAACCGGCGAGATCCCCTTGTGGGTGTTTCTGTGTGATTTCATGACATCACTTTCTTATCTCGTGTTGCTGCTCTCTCCTGCGAAGATCAGCATCTGGTTGCTTAAATGTGATCTCACTCTGTGTGAGCGCAGGTGTGTGTGCTCTTAAAGTTATCCCGAAGATTACAATGACGTCATCGTAGAGATAAGGAGAAGGGTGGAGGAGGTGGCTCATTAGGGACATGCTCTGTGGGATTACCGAAGCAGAGGAGGCTGATTAGGGCAGATGAAGGTGAGATTAGAGAGATTTAAGAGAAAGTTGTGTGTGTGGTCGTTGTACAAACGCACAGCGGGAAAACAAACAGGTGGAAGGAAAAACAGTGAGACAGAGAAGAGTGAAATTAAAATGTAAAACAAGCGTGCGTAAAAATAGACTAAACACTGCCTGTTAGCCTAAAGAACTCCCAGGAGACAAATCAGAGAAGAAGACGAAGAGGAGGATGAAAGGAGACAGAGTGAGAGCAGATAAACGACAGGAGAGAAAGCTGACAGGAAGCGAGCAGTCCAGCAGTGCAGCCTCTCAGGGCAGGGGGAGGATCGCAGCGGAGGTGTCGTCTCCTCGCGCCTTCCGCCCATATTGTCATGGTGATCACTTAACGGGCTTCGGCTGCCAGTTTTAATGCACTTTATTTTTGGCACCGCAAGAGTTGAGGTCGGAGGCGCAAAAAACGCCCGAACCCCCCCTCCCTCACACTCACGGTGCAAAAGGGCAGAGGAGATGTTTTCTCTCCTGACAGACAGACAGCCTCCTCCTCCTCCTCCACCTCCTCCTCACCCCGCAGCCCACCACCCAACCGCCCTCACTGCCTCCACTGCCTACTTATCACACTCGCTGTTCAAGACGGGTGACATGACGGCGGGGAAAAGGTGAGGCGTGGCGACTCGGCTGTCTGTGCCACATCTGCAACTGACAGCACGTTGAATATTAATGGAGGCAGCTGGGCGGTGAGTCCATTACACCAAACTGAGGTGAGGGTTGTGAAAGAGAGAGAGAGAGAGCGCTCGTGCATGTAGCGCCGGACCACATCACAGGAGATGGTGCACACATAGAGAGCTGCAAGGATTAATCGATAATCGAATAGTAGTCAACTATTAAATTAATCACCAACTACTTTTGATAATTGATTAATCGGTTTGAGTATTTTTTAAAGAAAAAAGTAAAAAATGGTCTGATTCCAGCTTGTTAAATGTGAATATTTTCTGGTTTCTTTACTCCTCTATGACAGTAAACTGAATGTCTTTGAAATGTGGACAAAACAAGACATTTCAGGACGTCATCTTGGGCTTTGGGAAACACTGATTGACATTTTTCACCATTTTCTGACAAAGTAACATTCCTTTAGAAAGCTAAAATGCTTCAGTCCACCTGATAAATATAACTTACTTTCCTTTGAACTCTATTTTGGTCTCCACCAGTCTTTCACCAGCTAGTTGCTAACTATGACTGCCATTTAGTGCTGGGCAGATGATGTACGGTGGTCTTTATCAGAGTTTCAGGGCTCAACAATAAGGATTGCCTACTTGCCCGGGGCAAGTAGAATGCCCCATCAGGCTAGTAAATCTGCCTGATTGGGCAAATGGTAAAAATTAATTAAACACATCGTTTTTCCCGCAGCGGATGATGGAAGTAGCTAAGGAGTGAGCCATCTCTCTTCCTTCTCTTCTCTGATATAGTTATATGTGCAGTACCGATCAGGCACTCGCGAGAAAATGGCAGCGGGTAAAGACAAAGTTCATGAGCTGAAGTGCAAGCAATTATTTCAATTATCCTGGGAACAGGAGTTGAGTTGGGTGGCGTTAAAGGACGTGGGCGAAACTCCAGATTCATTTACTTAAATAAAGATTAAACATGACGATTAACTTTGGTCTTTGGGCAAGTGAACAAAAAAAAAAACATTAACATTGAACCCTGAGTTCAATCATAAATGTGCAGTAAAACCAAAACAATAAAAGAGGATAGAAACTAGAGCTGCAGAGCTGATTGATTTCACCACTCCAAGAAACCTCCTTCACATCACACAGTCATTTGATTTAAAAGGTGATAAAATAAAACAATATTGATTAAGGAATTGCAGGTTTGCAGCATGCAAGGCTGTCCTTGACTCGCAGAAAAGGCAAAGAACACCTGTAACCTTCTCCCTGCTCCATGTAAGTCAGTAGTTACTGGCTTATACAGATTATACAGACAGCCGTGGGTGTGCAGGTGAGAGAGGCGGCGGGTGAGGCGGTAGGGGAGACGGGAGAGGAGCGGCTGGCAGGCTGCGTCGAACCCTCAGGCAGGAGTTAGACAGGCTGAACTCTATGAATCATCCACTGGGTTTCTCACTGTCTCTCTGACCTTTCAGTCTCTTACTCGTTCAATCTCCCTCTCACCGACTCTTCCACCGTTACATTTCACCATATCGTCTGCAGCGCTGCATTTTCCCAGATCTCTCCCTCTACGATAGCATCTTCTGACAGCTCCTCCAGTCTGCCGGTGTCTAGCTCTGTATCTGCGCTCGCTCACCATGTATCCGCTTCTCCTTTATCTCTCTTTTCACGTAAATTTCTTCCCCACCTCTGCCTATCATTCCTCGGCTGTAATCACTGCCCCCCTCCTTCCCTCTGCCGTCCTTTTACCTCAACTGTCATTCCTTCTCCTCCTTTTCTATCATTTCCTTTCCTTCCTTCCTTCCCTCTCTCGCTCTCGTCTTTCTGGGAGCCGGAGTGTGTATTTGTGTGTGTTTCCTCCTGTGTGACAGATTGATTCTCACTCTGCTGATTTTGATGGAGAGGAGATGATGTATTCGGGCAAGGGAAGCAGGGAGGTGACAGCCAACACTCCCCCTGTGGTAAACTGACAGCATGTACATCAAACCAGTCTTAACCAGAACCACTGGGTTTGTTGAGCTGCACAATACCGCGATTCGGATGCATTCATAACACCCTTAGTGATACTGACGGCGTGTAAATAATTATCTAGAATCTCATTTCATGTGTTACATGTAATTGTTAAATCATTATGATATTATAAACTAAAACTGGCAGGTTTATTAGATTTTGCACAAGATGATAACGTAGATTGTAGGGCTGGGACGATACACCTATCTCCCGATTCAATACTATCACAATATACTTGGGTGCCGATTCGATATGTATTGCGATTTTTAAGTATTGTGATTCGATATTAGGATTTATTGTGATTTTTGTTCACTTTTTTAACACTAGACCATGGGAAAAAGTTGAATCATACATTTCAAGGGCCTTTTACTTTGGAAAATATCTAAATTAATACAGTAAAAATGTTTGAAAATGTTTGATTTTCAGCATGTATGTAGTCAGAGATGTCCTGAAGTCAAATATATCAGTTATTGTCTGGCATTATTTATTAAATTTTTTCCAACAACCCAAAAAATCAAAGAATAAAGACATTCTCTCACAAATTGGTGGTATTTTCTTTTGAATTTATAAGGGACACTTAATGTTTTATACTTCTGGTGAATATAATCCAATCAATCTTATTTCCATATATGTATTTTGTATATACAGTTCCCTTTGTTAACACCTTATTTTGAAAACCAGACGTAGTCACACGTGTATACTTCCGCTAACTTCGCCAAGTCCGTCGCTAGCTCCCCCGTCAGCTCCGTTCTCGTTATACATCCATGGTCAGCTCCATCGGGGCCGTTTGAATGCATTTAACATAAATGTCAGTATATGGGTGCTCTACAGTTGTAGCGCCGGCCGATTTGACCATTATACATCCATGGTCAGCTCCATCGGGGCCGTTTGAATGCATTTAACATAAATGTCAGTATATGGGTGCTCTACAGTTGTAGTGCCGGCCGATTTGACCATGGAAATGAGAGTGACAGGCTTGACCACACGTTTCCTGTCCATGACAGAGTTAGCATGCAGCTTTAGCCATGATGTCTAGCTCTGCTTTTCCTGGCGATGTGTGAAACCCAAAGTGTTTCCATACTTTACTGTATGTGTAGTGTTTACCACTTTGGATTGAAAATGTGAGGGTGCAGGTCGTATCCACGAGGACCCTCCACCGTTTTCTACTTTATCGTTTCGGCTGGCTGCGGTTTGTTTTGGTTGACGGATACGGAACGGATATGATGTTACGTTACTCAGACTGCAACAATAAAAGCGGTAACTTCTTTCTACCTCTGAATAGACTCAAATGAAACAAACATATCGATTCTGGCATTAAAAAATCAATTTCAAAATCGTAATTAAAAAAAAATTCCCACCCCTACAATTTACTGTTCAAAAAATGTCTGTACGTCTTGTTTCAAATTGGGCTACATTTGGTTGAAAAGTGAATGTTTCTTTAGACATTTAGTTTACATGTTATTATTGTTTCAATAGCAGTAATAAGAAAAATCAATGTGATGTATACAGCGCATCAAATGTCAACACACATGCACATCGGGCTGTGGAGTGTTGGGGGTCACGTGAGAACCGCAGGAGGCAGAGTGCTCTTAATTTCTCTCCTCCATTAATTAATCCCCCTCATTTCCTTTCCTCTGTGTTCTCGCTTCCTCTGCTTGTTGCTAAACTGTTGCCAGGCTGCGAATGTGTGTGTGTGTGATGATTTGGGACGAGTACATTTTCTCTGAGAGAGGCAGCTGCTGTCGTGGTTTTACCTGCCAAAGGAATAAATGCATGTAACACACGTACACACCCCCTGCTGATATACTGTTAGATGTGGGGCTGCAACTTATTTTAAACAAGAAAAGTGTATAAAAATCAATTAATTGCAACCCTTCAACAAATCCCTGTCACAAGTAACCACAGCTCAAAGTGGTGTTTGCTAGGGCTGTCCCGAGTACCATTTCTACATTATTATTAAATACATACTATATAAAAATAACAAAAAACGAAGCTTTCAAATACTGATTTGGAGGTTGATTACCATGGCAACGGACGAAGCTTTGAAGCACTCAGGTCAGCCATAGTGTTTGCTTTTTTAATGTGACCGATAATCCAAAAGTATTCAATTTACAGGCCCATTTTTACTCTCCTAATGACAAGTAACAAACGCCGCTGCCTCCTCAACTGCTCGATAGATTTACACTAATAAGCACGACCTTGAATCATACTCTTGTGATAGCTGTGTACTCATAATGGAGTAAAAGTACCACATGATGATTTCCAAAGGCATCCTCTCTACTTCCTAAAAGCTCAGGAGGATTTATCTTGTGGGTTTTCAAGATGCTTTCAGCTGCTAGACATTATTTCGCTAAAATCTTCTCGATTCCCGGTAATAAAAAGGTGGTGAGCTCACTTAGCAGTCTAAAAACAGAACATTTTTCTCAATTAGATCACACAACAGTCGTCAAAAATGAGAACTGGGTCACAATGAGAATTATATTTGGAAATCTAGGTCTCCAGTAAAAAAAAAAAAAAAAAAGCTTAAAACCACTTGATGTAGATTACTACCATTTATGAGATCAGACTCACTTTTTTTTCCTCTCTCAGTCATCAGTATTTTAATTCTAATCATTCCTGTAGACAAATACTTGTGGAACCCGAACCCGGCCCGGGCTGGAGGCTGCGGTTCCTGAGCCAGCAACACTTAGTCAGAGTCTGGCAGCGGGACGCAGCAGAGTGGCGCAACGGGAGATGAGGCCAGAGTTTCCATTATGTGCGCGGAAGGGAGCTAGGAGTTTCTTCCTACCGCTGGCCTCGGCTGCTGGTGTTATGTTGCCTCCGTGAGGGACCAGAAGGGAACAGGGACGCGTTGTGGTCAGAAAGGAGAGCGGCGAAAACAGCAACACAAGTCACTTTAGTGGGAGACCAGACAAGCCATCCACCATACTATCATCATCTGCCACCGCCAGGTTACCTAGCAACCCCAAGCTGCTGTTTGCAGGTGGCTCCTTCTTGACAACAAGGCAGGGTGGGGGCGGCCGCTGCTGCTGCTGCTGCTGCTGCTGCTGACCGCCAACAGTCACGGCCATTTACTGTGCCACCCTGAGCAGCACTGTGCTGAAACATGACCCACAGCCGCTGGTTAACACAGGCAGCAGTCAAACAGGAGGAGGCTGTGTGTGTGTGTGGGTGGAGGAACATGCCCATGGAGGGGCGAGAGGTGGTATAATATGGATATATGGCCTGTGAATCGTGTAGGGTTTGGTTCTGACAGACAAAATAGCAACAAATCAAATTGTTATAGCAAAAAAGGAATCCACAAAACATTCAAGTCGCAGGCCTCTCATTACAAGTCGTCACTAAATGCTGAATTTTCGCCGTTTGAAATGGCAAATGTCGCTGGCAGTTGATTATATCGGCCGTAGCGGATTAATGATAATTCTCCAAGTAACTTGCCCAAAGGCTAAACTAAAACTTGGCTCTTGTCTGGCTAATGTGTTCTCTGCAATTTGGCATCTGTGCTCGGCCAAAGATAATTTGTTGAAGAAAGAAAGAAAAGAAAAAACCTTTGACATGACTACACATTAGTGAGTAAACTGTGTGGTTTTTGCAGTTCGGCAAGACCAACAGAGTGGTGGGTTAAACTTTCATGCATATATCAATAATTTAAGCTTATCAACTTAATAGCTATGAATTGGAATTCAGCTCAAGAAAAAGGTGTGCAAATGTAAGTAAGCAACTTTAGCTACTTCCAAAAAGCCATCAACTTCAACCCTAATCGTGTGCAATCATGTGTGCAATAAGTGCTCATGTGGAGGCACAAGTTGCACAGGCAAATTTGCATGAAAACACGGACACAACAGGAATGCACTTGCATGGATGTGGCAACAAATGAATAGGAACCCACACACACAACCTTTGGCGGGCTCCCAGCAGCTGCCAAGAACTGTGGAGTAACGGAGAAGTTTGGCACAACGCACAGATGTGCCGTTGGGTCAAACAACACTTTGTTTTCCTTGCTGGAGTTTCCTCCCCCTTTTCATATGGCACTCTGCCAGAGCCTGTACTTCTGGTTTACTGAGGATGAATTACTCATTTACTACTTCCCTCCCTCTCTCTCACACACACACACACACACACAACCTGCCATAAACACACACCAACCCTTCATCTGCCTGTGACAGCGCGAGGTCACTGCATGAGTTGTAGTGGCTGAAGAGAGGGGGTAAAGAGGGTGAGCAGAGGGGGTGGGTATAAGCAGCCTTTGTTGGCAGCCTTCTCCTTGCCCTTCCCTCCCTTCACTTCCCCAAAAGTAGCACACAAAGGCCACTTGTCCTGCGCTGCCAGTGCCCCACCCCTGTCACCACCCGGCTGCCCGCCACACCAATCCATCCCCTGCCAAGAAAATGAGCGCACGCCTGTTTTAAATGGTACCCTCTGTGTGCATGGGCGGGCCGGGCCCACACTCCACCACGGGACAAAAGCGGGTGTCAACAGCATCCATGGCACAACCATGCCGGACCTCCCCTCTCCCCTCTCCCTCTCTCTTTTTCCCGCTCTTTTATTCTCCGGCGTTGCCCCGAGCTACGGAGTGCGCTCAAGAGCTCAAGACCGCAGAGGAAGCGAACAACACGGAGCCAAGTGCAGCAGCAGCAGCAGCGCAGGACGGGCGGACCTCGAAATGACTACATGTTGGACTACTCGCCTACCTTACCGACCACACAACACACCCACCCACGCACACACTCTCTCCTTCTCCCCTCCTCTTATCCACACTCCCCCCACCTCTCCCCAGCCACCCCCCTCCCTCCCACCTCCCACATGCCAGACTTTATTAGACATCCAGAAAAGAAAACAGGAAACATGCTGCTTGCCTGGAAAATGTTGTCTCCACATTCTTCGGCTTAAAAACTACGCATCGCAGCAAAAACACAAGATGATTGAGGCGATTGGAGAGGGGAAAAAAAGCAAAAAATACAAAAAAAGGGAAGTGGAAGACCCTCCGCAATAATCCAAGGAGGGTACCCCCCCCTCCTCTCTCTTCTTCTCCTCCTCCTCCTCCTCC
>CAKAKR010061023.1:8531-36116 GCA_916700685.1 Adelosebastes latens | reverse complement strand
TAATAACTATAACCAAAATAGATAGTAAAGGTTGAAGGATATCGGAGTTCTTGACATAGCAGAGGTTGGCATTATTCACTCTTGTACAACATTAAAGAGACCAGCATGTATATTCCACAAACATTTATTTACAAGATAATAAAGGTTTAAAACACAATATTAATCTAACTAAATAACTAAACTAAACAAACCAAACAAAGAGAGAGAGAGAGAGAGAGAGAGAGAGAGAGACAAGATGGCTTCTTGTCTCAAGATGTCTGCCTACAGACAATAGGGGCGAGCACTGTAAAACTACAAAGATGGCGGAATCAAAGATGGCCGCCAACATGTCACCACATGACCTCTTTGTTCTTCGGAGCACATGTGCTCAGGAAGGACAGAGAGGGGGGGGGTGATCTGGGGGTTAAGATTATCTGAAGCTGTATGTTTATGTTTAACTAATTCACAGTTTCTGTATGTGATCTTAATGTGTGTTAGATAATGCAGTGGGTTAGAAAAGATGGTTAGTTTGCATGCAAGACCTTGTCTATGTGAAGCATAAACTAAACACATCAGATGTGGCGAAGCCACCTACCCAAATATCAAATACAACTAAATCACCACAGTCAAACTCAATGAATAACATTAAACCAAATCAATACAAGTACATTCTAGAAATCAAAGTTGAACAGTCTTGCTCAGCCATGTGCGATTGCTAATGCTAAGGTAAGCCCAGTACGTTACCGATCCATGGAAGAAAAGGGTTTGTAATTCCATGTGTTGAAGTTGTGGTTCCAAGTCAAAGAAGTCGTCTTTGCTATGCTCCAATCAAGTTGTTGCTTGAAGTTAGTTGGTCAAAGGCAGGCTCTCGCGTCGTCTGCCTTTTTGGTTCCTTGTGTTCTTAGGCTGTTTCCTAACGGGCCATAGATCAGAAGCAGAACTGCTTTGCAGCTTCTGGAGAGTCGCAGCTCACCTCAAGCAGGTCAGGAGGTGAGGAGATGAAGAGCAGAAAGAGGAGGAACAAAGAGATTCCTCTGGTTTTGTTCTGGGTGATTTTCACACCTCTGTGTGAAATGCTACAGTAGCCAATGGCAGCTGAGCTGAGTCCAGTGGTCAAGGATCATGTTACTGAGTTCATGAGGTCACTGGCCACCAGCCATTTGCTGGGTCCCTACAACATTATGGTATGCTGTATGTTCTGTGACTACATATGAGGTAGATGGAGGCACTACTTGGCATTGTAAGATGGAAACATCATCACCATGGATACTGACACACACATTGCTTGCTGTGTTCACGATGTATTTGACTTCACTACATGTTCTGTGATGTTGTATAAAGCCAGCATAAAAAAAGCTTTGTGAAGAAAATGTTAAAAAAATGTCCATGTGCCTCACTAAAATCATATTTGATAACTTATGTGTACAAGATTTTAAAGGTCCCATATTGTAAGAAGTGAGATTTTGTATGTCTTTTATATTATAAAGCAAGTTTAAGTGCTATATAAATTCTGTTAAAGTATCAAAAGGCTCAATCCATGAAGAAATACACACAGCCCGTATTCAGAAACGCTGCCTTTGAAACAAGCTGTCAGGATTTCTGTCCATTTGTGATGTCACAAATCTACAATGTTCAGACCATGACTCAGATTTAAACATAAACATTCTAAATGTGTCCCAGTTTATTTCCGGTTGCAGAGTATGTGAATGATATCAGCTGACAGGAAGTAAACATGGAACCAAACGGTTGGCTGGCAACACAATTCCATTGAAACACACTAAAACGGAGCATTTCGAACAGATGGTAGATACAGGTATATTCAGGCACACAGTATGAGGAAAATTACGGGTTTTTTTAACATTTAAGTATGTAAACATGTTCTAGTAGAAACATATAATACAAATATGAACCTGAAAATGAGCATGATTTGGGACCTTTAAACAACAACACTAGGGCACTCTCTCTGTTAGAGGATTTTATCATATGTCCATTTTCCCCCATTAACTGGTTTTGGATGGCCCCGAACATAGTGAACCTTCCACATAAATGCAGTAGCGTGTGTGTGTGTGCTTGTGTGTTTCAGTTTGCCTTTCCACACCTGTCCACCAGGTGCCCGTGGTGTGATCCCTGCACACCTGTGGCTCATTACCTCTTCAGTCCCTCTGACCTGCTGCCTGTTTCACCAGCTGCAGCTCATTCATTATTACTCAGCGTGTGCAGCAGTCAGTGTTCACCCCAAGTCTTTGGCAGATTGTCCAAGCTGCCCCTAATGTTCCTGCTGCCTAGCTGACTTGCCAGTCTACCTTAAGGGTAAAAAACACAGAATGTGACGAGGGCAAACAAACAACTAAAGCAGCCGGCCGCCTGTGGGCAGGTCGATGGTGCTGTCAATCCAAATGCACTTTACTGCTTGTGTGTCTACTGGTTGTTGATAATTCAGCTCACAGTGAGACAAATCAGTGCAGGAGCTGCATTAAAATGAAATTAACAGACTTATTAATTTAATGGAACACTCAAAAGTCAGATACAATTGTCTAGATATATAGTTTTTAGTTGTGTTATGGATGATTGGATTACACTTCATTATGCCCATTAAGGATAAGGCAGGATGTATGACTATTTCAACCTTCTTTCAGCTGCGTCCCCGTCTCCGGCCGTGTGAAACGGACTCAAGACTAAGTAAAAAAAATATATATATATATAAAAACATAATTCAAAGCGGTAAACACCCACAGCATAAATCCAGCTGTCCTTCCTGCATTTGTCAGTTTAAACTGTGTTGTTTTTAGTCTGGATTATGATTTAAACTTCTTTATATTTGTATAATATTACCATACGATACGCGCACTGAGCTCTGATTGGTCAATAGGCGGTGCTTTCATACAAGTTGATCTCTTATCTGGAACATAACCTGCTCCGGAGCAGGTTAGGTGTTCTGCATCAGTTACCATGGCGATCTACCCTGGTAAGAAGTGATCCACCTTTGTAGGACTGAAAACCCTGAAGGAGTTAACCCTGAAGTTACCTCGCTAACTCCAAATCCTGCTTCGTAGTACAGGCCTCTGAAGGAACTAGATTTTTCTGTTGTGTTTGTGAGACTTTGAGTTAGGGTAAATAAAAACACTGCTGACCGTTAAGCTGACTCTCTCTTTGATTTCTGTACTTCCAATATTTTCCCTCCCTGTGCCCACTTTCTCTCTCCCAACACCCCAACTCAGGCCGTCTGCCGATAACGAGTGCCAGTGCTCCTTTTCCCCCCAGAAAGTAGAATCTGCATACCTAATTGTGTGGAACCCCTCTGAATTATTATGATGTAAGGTAACATGAGGCCAACAATTACTGAAATGACTAAAAACGGAGTTAGCAGCCTACAATGACATTGATAAAGAAACTGTATTTAATGAGGATTAATCACCTCAGGCTGATACCAAATAAAAGGCTGATATCAGTGCCTGTTACGATCTGGCATACATGTGCATCTCCAGTCTTCACACAAAGAGGAGCAACACACATTTTACACATCAAAGTGTGTTTACTGAAGTCCTACTGTAAAAAGGCTTTTGTTTCTCCTGAAGGAGCTGTGTGAGGTCTGATAAATGGGGGTGTGAAGTTAAAAAATAAGTGAAATACCACACCTGTTACCCGCTCATCTCTGCTTTAGGCTATAGCAGGGGTCTGCAACCTGCGGCTCCAGAGCCACATGCGGCTCTTTAGCTCCTCTCCAGTGGCTCCCTGTGGATTTTTACAAATGGAAATGAATAACTTTTGTGTTTACATTTTCATTTTTATTTATCATTGTTGTAGATCTAATGTACGACGGTACGACGGAGCATTAGGGCCACATTGAGGAAAAAAAATTTAAATCTGAGATTTCGAGAATAAAGTCATAAGTTTAAGAGAAAAAAGTAATAATATTATAAAGTAGTAATTTTACGTGTTATTTTCTTTTTTTTCTCGTAAAGTTATGACTTAATTCTCGTAATATTACGACTTTTTTCTCTCATAAAGTTATGACTTTATTTGCGTAATATTACGACTTTTTTTCTCGTAAAGTTATGACTTTATTCTTGTAATAGTACGACTTTTTTTCTCGTAATATTATGACTTTATTCTGGAAATCTCAGATTTCTTTCCCCTCAATGTGGCCCTAAAACTCCATCGTACATTTGCACTTTGGCCATCACTGCATTAGACTAATATACTATATACTTAGACTATAAACTGTGTTACCTTCATCACAATGGTCAAATGTTTTGCGGCTCCAGACAGTTTTTTTCTTTTTTTTTTGCCTAAAATGGCTCTTTTGATAGTAAAGGTTGCTGACCCCTGGTTTATTTCAACCAAATCAGACCAAACCATTGTTGGAAAGACTAACAAAGACAGTTTTGATGAGTTTTTTTCAGTTTCTGTTGAGTTTGATCTAAGTGTGTTTTACGATGCACTGCCGCCAGAACAGCTGATCTCCAAGCTGAAACTACGGCAGCAGAGAGGGGGGTGGGGGGGGAGACACCTGCGCGAATATATCGGCAATAGTCGGTTGTTGGGCTGTCAATGGCCGGTTGGAAGATTTTAACATATCGCCCAACCCTAATCAGCTCCGTGATGAGACATCACATCACATTTGACACGTTTGATGAAAGTGTCGTCTTCAAATGGCAAAGCAGAAATGCAAACTTTTATAAAGAATCAGTCAACATTTTGGGGTTTCAGGCTCTTTTTTTTTTTTAACACATAATTAAGTGGTGAAAATTGACTGAACTCCATGCTGTGTTCCAGTCATGGCCCTGCACCGCATTCCCACTCATACAAACTCACACCTGGCAGCTGCTCAATAGCACCGCGGTCTGCTCCACTCTGCCTTTTGTTCATTTCCCTCCCCCGGCCACGTATCTTCTCCAGCTGGTGCAAAGATTCAAACTGGCAACTTTCCGCCCGCACGCTCTCTTTTCTAACCTCAAGACCACCAGTGGCCACCTGTACAATATGCTTCCTGTTAAATCGTGTGGTAAAGGTGGATCCGGGATGAAAAAAAAGTGCAGGGATAAGCGCCTCGCTTGGAAGCACTCTGCATCATTAATTATAAGTGGAGGAATGATCAGGCCATTGGTTCCAATTTGTCTTCCTGGTTTTGAGATAATGAGCCTCTTTCTTTATGTTGCTCAATTCACTGGACAACACGCACACATAACTTCACACACAGCACACTTGAACACACATTCACACTAAATACACACACACACATACTGTACACACACATACACATGCTCACTCACGCCATATATTCACACACACACGCCATTAAGTTAATTAACTAATACATCTTTTCAAGGTCTGGCCATATCTATCACAGTGGATATAAAGTTACTCACGGGAGACGACAGACAATGGCCTGAAACAACAAAGAGTTTTCAACAAACTTATCTTGTTTCTAAGCGGAGCAGAGGTGGAGGAGGAGGAGGAGGAGACAGAGGGAGAAAATGAGAGGGAGGAAGGGGACCGAATCAGAGAGATAACACACACACACTACCTGCCATAGACTATTATGTCTCTACTGGCAGTTGCACAGTGCAGTCCTGTGCCTACATCACAACTGGTTTATTGTAGAACACGGAGATAGCTCGGCACAATGCAGCGGTACAGATGGTCCGTATAGTGTGTGTGAATGAGATTGTGTGTGTGTGGGGGTGGGGGGGAAGGAGGGTAACCTGGAGGTGTTTTGGATCAATACACTGAATGGAAACTGAAGAGCAGCCGGACAAATACAGTCAATGACGGTGTTTCCCGTTAATTACCTCGACTGTGGCGGCCCGCCACGGCTTCATTATGAACCGAAAATATTTGTACGAGGGCTGTCAATCCATTCAAATATTTAATCGCGATTAATCGCATGATTGTCCATAGTTATTGTTGTTGTTTTATCTGTTAAAAATGTACCTTAAATAGAGATTTGTCAAGTATTTAAGTGGGCAAATGTGCTTGCTTTATGCAAATCTATGTATATATTTATTATTGGAAATCAATTAACAACACAACACAATGACAGATATTGTCCAGAAACCCTCACAGGTACTGCATTTAGCATAAAATATATGCTCAAATCATAACATGGCAAACTGCAGCCCAACAGGCAACAACAGCTGTCAGTGTGTCAGTGTGCTGACTTGACTATGACTTGCCCCAAAACTGCATGTGATTATCATAAAGTGGGCATGTCTGTAAAGGGGAGACTCGTGGGTACCCATAGAACCCATTTACATTCACATATCTGGAGGTCAGAGGTCAAGGGACCCCTTTGAAAATGGCCATGCCAGTTTTTCCTCGCCAAAATGTAGCGTAAGTTTGGAGCGTTATTTAACCTCCTTCACTACAAGCTAGTATGACATGGTTGGTACCGATGGATTCCTTAGGTTTTTTTAGCTTCATATGATGCCAGTATCTTCACGCTAGCTGAGCCCAACCTAAAACTTGCAAGTTGCGTTAATGCGTTAAAGAAATTAGTGGTGTTAAAACAAATTTGCGCCATTGCGTTAGTATAGCAAAATATAATAAGTAGACATACTGAATGGTTGAATTCACAATATTTCACATAGGAAATATTGATATTGAACAGTTTAATTGATACTGCCCATGAGTGAATTGTCCGTTATGGTATGTGTGGTCTACTCGGGGCAGTGTTGATGGCAGCAGGAAGGAAGATCTCCTTCACACACCGCGGGGGAAGCAGCCTGAGCTGTTTATTTTTTTTTACTTTGACTCTGATTCAAAACTTTATAATTATTATTATTAAAAAAAAGTCGGGCTGTGAGGGCTCGAGAGAGCGAGACAAAAAGGAAACAAAAACAAGACAGAACAACATGGGAGATTGACCATAGCATCAACTTTGGAGGTGGGCGGGGGGGTCCAATTGAGAAAACATAGAGGGATTGTCGGTGTTGTTGTGGTTGTATATAAATTAGTTTTGATAACTGTCTGTGTTTGGGTTTGGGGAGTTGTCATGGAGTTCTATTGGGTTGTTGAAGGAGGGTTTATTGGAGTGTGGAGGAGCTGTGTATATATAGCCTGCATATAACAAAATGGTAAGAATGCATGTGGCGAAGTGTAAAGCCGTGGACACACAGCACGCAACATGCTCGCGTGAGTCTAGCGTCGCTGTTGTTTTATAATCACGGAGCCCAGTGTAAGTGCAGGTGGATTCTCTAAATAGTGCGGTTGTCTTTTCCTAAGTCCTTATGAATTCACCTTCACATCTCTCTTGACCTCAAGGAAAAGACATTAGGACGTCATTTTTTGACTTTTGGACTGCAGCCCTCATGTCCACTCTGTGATTGTCTGGCGACCTGTCCAGGGTGGACCCCGCCTCTCTCCAATGACAGCTGGGATTTGCTTCAGCCCCCCCGCCGCGACCCTGTAAAGGATAAGTGGTTACAGATAATGGATGTAAGTCAAAGATTGACGCCGGTAATACAGAAGATAAATGGTCATTTCAGTCTTCCATTACTGGTGGTAAATAGAGAAACCAAACCCAGCAGAGTGGTAAAATGCAGGAGGGTCCAGACACCAAAATGGGTTTATTTTCAACCACTGAGGTAACTCATTTGGTGTAGAAATAACAGTGAGTGGCTGGATGGTAAAGAGTCAAAGAGATGCCTGCGCTGACAGACGACTTGCATAATGATTGAATCATGTAAATATGAATATGAATAACCAGGCATCTCTAAATCTTTCCATGAAAACTTTATTCCAAATATGATTAAAACCAGGATGAGACTCCAGGATACAAGTCTCGTCTTGCAATATTCTTGTCTCTGCTTAGACTGATGTTTACCAGCCACTCGGGTTCTATAGCACACACACACACACACACACACACACACACACACACAATGTGTTTGACTATGTGTGAACGTTGTGGATATTTCTCCTAACGTTATCTGGGTGTCGTTAGCCGTGCAACGTTATTTTACTTTGTTTAACAAAAAAATTTTGATGCCAAGTGGTTAACTAGCTAACTAGCTAGCACGGGCGTCGGTCTTCAATACTGTTATTTTGATTCCACGAGCAACGTAATACAGAGACAACAGTTGTCATGTTGCTCGTTTTAAACGACAGATTTTTGTATACGATGGTTTCCTAAAACAGCGCTGTGTTGAGTGTTGAGATAGAAAAGAAATGTTCTGATCTGGAATCTGATGCATTGCTTTGAATTGTATATAAATATTTAAATATAAAATACATAAATCAAATGATAAACACCTACTCCACTCTGACAATGATGTGACTGCAGCTTTTGCAGAGGTAATATGTTCGCTTACTATGATGTTCATTTACTTACATAGTAAATGAACATCATAGTAAGCGAACACATTACCTGTGCCTTTTTACTTGTTGAGCTTCTGTGGACTCCATTGTTTCCCCAAAATTAATTGTTTTTCAACATTCATACATATTTTTTTATGATCCAGGTGCAAATGTCCTTGTGTCATCGGCCATCCATGTACGATTTGTTGAACCGAGAAGCGACTTAGTCAGAAGCCCCCTGGCTCACACATGTGGCTGTGTTTTGGAGATCTCCAATACCTACACTTCATACCTGGAGATGTCTGAGGAGTTCACCCAGGTTCTGGACTCCAGTGTTTGGGGTGATGGACATAATTTAAATCAAGGCGAGACACATTTCATTGATTTCCTGTTTATGAGAGGAGTGTTTAAGTTGTTCCTTCAACCTCTCACTCTGTAAAACATTTGTTGCATGTCCTTTTCTATTTGCAAATACAACATTGAGTAGGGTAGATGAGAATGAGAAAACACATTCACCAACATCATTTTTGTTATCATTGGTTTTCTCCCCTAAATAAGCTTAAGGTGTCCTCGTTGGATACTTCACCCAGGTTCTGAAGATTGTTCGGTGTGAGTAACCCCTCTCTCTCTCTCTCTGATCCGCACACTTTAATATAATTTGATGTTGATTCTCTCAAATCCTTGATGGAGGCTCCAATCTCCTGGTAAACTCATGGTTTATTGTCTTTCACTTTCAGATATGTCCATGTTCTATCAGTTATCTGCAATTATTACACGGCTGTGTTGAATACTCGATTGTGATTGGTCAATCAAGGCGTTCCGCGTCTGTAATTTCTGTATAACAGACTGTTGCTATGTATAACAGATCGTTGCTATGGGCGCAGCTTTGATGTCGGACTCTGGCGGACCGTTTTTGTGTCAAAATATTGATTTCTTCAGTAAGTAGCCATGTAATAAGCGGGATAATGAACAGCTAGCGAGTCATTGTTGTGAAAGAATCCCAGACAGGGTGATGCTCGCGGAGGGGTGGACCCCAACGCGAAGCTCTCATCGCCTTGTTGTGGAGGTCAGTGACTGTATATGCTATGGAATGCCGAGAGCATGCAGATTTTCAATACCACCAAAGATTACACCAGCTAATCTCACTAGTTTACCTCTCTCTGGTTGAGGGTGTCTTGATCAGTGTGTTAGGAATGAACACCGTCATACTCTCAGCATTTCAAGGCATATCAAGGTTGCCTCTCCCTGCACTTGCAACTAGATATATTCATATTTTCTTGTCTTTTTCCACTTTCAGATATGTGTCCATGCTCTCAGTTATCCATGATTGGACAGCTTGTTATGAAGTTCAGGCCAATATAAGTTAATGTAATTCTTACTTATGTTTTCTAATGACACACATAAACAGCTGTAGCACATCAAATGTCTTGACAAAAATGTAATGTAATCGTTTTTTCTCTCCCAAATAGGCTGTGATGCCCTTACGAAACCCTGCATAAAAGGTTCACATATGTGAGTGCTGGAATGGATGAACTGAAAAAGCTGAGACTGCTTCCTGGGGGGATTAGAAGAGGTTCTGAGTAGCCTTCGCCCGTCCAGCAAGAAAGTTATTGAAGCTCTTCAAACTGATGGAAACCTAAGGAAGAGGGAAGATGCCACTTTATGTGTTGCACTTGGTCCTGTGGTATGAATTTGGTTCAGTTCCCCCTTTTGTTCAAAAATGCTTCCTTTCAGTTATTTCTGTATATTCCATGAAGTACAAATAAACCCTTTGTCATTACCCAGTGGTTTATTTTATTAGTATAACTGGTGAGGAGCAGTTGGGATCACTCGGAACAATTGTTTTCCCCATTGCTTAGGTGTTTTTGAAACAATTCACTTTTGCAAAGAGTTAACACAAGCCTCAATTAGGGCCGGGCAATATATCGATATTTTATCGATAGCGTGATATGAGACTAGATATTGTCAGGGATTTTGAATATTGTGATGTGGCATAAGTGTTGTTTTTTCATGGTTTTAAAGGCTGAATTACAGTAAAGGGATGCAATTTTCTGAATCTATTAGACTACTGTAGCTGTTCTGTTGTTCGCCTACCTGCTTGGTCATCATATTCACATTACTAATATCATCACAATATTGATATTGAGATATTGGGTCAAAGATATCGTGATATTTGATTTTGTCCATATGGCCCAGCCCTAGCCTCAATACAGGATCACATTTTGCAAAATTACATTTCAGCTGGAAAATGTTTTAATGCTCTCAAAATACATGTTACATGTATCAAAACTGACTCATTTGTCATCCGAAGAAAGGTTTTGTTTCTCCATCATTTGGTGAAGGTATACTAAATACCACAAGTATCAACATGACCAAGTCTGCCTCTACCATCTAGGCTTCATATGATGAAACTGTAATCATGTGTTAATAACTACACAAGTGCTACTGACAAGCTGCCTTAAAAAAAAAATAAAAATGATATTGTCAATAGGAGAAGAAATATTTAAGGATACTGTATAAATTCTGTAAGCTTGCCACTATAATTCATTCAGTTCAATAAGACACATTAATTGAATAATGTCACATGGACATGGTTAACCCAAAATGCATGTTGATCCTATGGTCTCATCTTCTTAATATTGTAATCATATTTTGTGACATCATAGAGCGAAATATGTTTTGCTTTGTTGACTATGGCCAAAAATAATTATTTTTCCAATACAAAAAGTGTGCTTTTCACAATAAAAAGTTCAGAGTACTTGGTTATACAAGACTAAGTAAATTGCTACATATGCTGTGCTGTACAAGTAACTAAGTTGAAGACCTATTGCATTAAGATAAGATCCCCATGGGGAAATTCAGGTGTCAACAGCGGCAGCGAATTTTAACTAAACTAAGGTACAAGAACAGCAGTAATCCTGTAAGCACAGAGTCAACGCAAGGCAAAATATAAACATGTTTCAATCTACAGCAGTGTGAAGAAATACACAAATAGCAATCTTTTGCATATAACTATGGGCTAGTTGTTGTTGGTAAAAAGTTGCAATGTAGAACTGCTGTGAGGGAAAGATTCATAATTTGGTTCCTTTTTACTTTCGACTGAAGAGACGTGATGCTGTTTAGTTTATACAGATACAGATACAGATACAGATAGCTTTATTTATCCCCGAAGAGTAATTCAGTTTCTACAGTCCACAGGGACATATACACATTCATACTGCACAGTCATCAATAACAGAGGGAACACAGTAGATGGCATCCCGGGAGGTGCAAGATCAATAAAAGTACAAGAATACAAATATTTGAAATAAAAACAATAAATACAAGAATAAAAACAACGATGTCCACTGTATCACTATATCCTCGTATTTCAGTCCAAGATCAAATTAAAGCCGTATTAAATCCAAACATGAATGCGTAAATCCTGCCCTGAGCTACTTACTTGAGGGCACGAGTTACTGAACTCGAGGGAACGAATCACTCACTCGAGGGAACGAATCATTAACTCGAGGGAACGAGTAAGTTACTTGAGGGAACGAGTCACTAACTCGAGGGAACGAATCATTAACTCGAGGGAACGAGTAAGTTACTTGAGGGAACGAGTTATTAACTCGAAAGAACGAGTTAATAACCCGAGGGCACGACTTAATACAAAATTTCTCGTAGGGGTCTAGGGGGGCTCCGTACTTACCTTAATTGCCGCAGGTGGAAGTTTCTGTGGTCAGTGGTTGCCTTTTTGGCTGGTCTCCTGGTAGGCCTCTCTGATGTTAAATGGTATTTGTGGAGATCCCTTTTGAAGTTCCTCCCAGTCATATTTGGATGGGCGTCGAACAAATGAAAGCCCCCTCTCCAGTAAATTGAGCTGCGCTGTGGGGGGGTGAAGACTTTGGAGAGGTTAAGGACATTGGATGATGAGCTCCACCCCGGGTCAGGGTTGGGTGTCGGTTCAGGGTTAGGACAGTCAGTCGGGTCTGGTTGTGTGTGTGTGTGTGTGTTGTGTACGGGGTTGGATTCAGGTGGATTTCTAAATTTAGTTTTGCACACCAGTTATCACAAAGGAGTTTAGCTGTTGTGGGTTTCCAGTGGATGTTGTCCTGTGCTGTTATGAATGTGTCATGGGTGATTTCTGTGAGGAATGGGAAGAATGTTGCTATGGTGTTATTAATCAATTTCAGATTGCTCTTTTGTTTTGTGGGTGAGGTTGGGAGAGAAATTCATGATTGGAAAGTAGATGTCAGCATTGGGGAAGGTAACTGTTGCCTGTTTATACAGGGCTTTAAGTTGTTGGCAGGAGGTTTGCTTGGGGTCCTGGTCCTTGTTGTTGATGCCGATGGAGAGAATGACAATTTTTATGGTAGGATTTGGTAGTGTTTTTTCGCATGTTTTGACAAAATGGTAAATGTTTGCTCCAGGGTAACTGTCCAGTTGAATTTCTGGGTTGGTGTGGGCCGGGATTCTATTGATGTTCTATTGATGTCACCAAGCACCAGAACTGGCCTTCGTCCCCTGAACGAGCAGTCCTGGAGCCTCCTGTGTGGTTTGGCCATTTGATAGGTTGGTGAATTTACCTGGGAGGATGGGTGTGAGTTGTCGGAAGGGGGGGATGGGTTTAGTGCCGGAGGGCTCGGTGGGAGTAGTTGGGTCTGGGAAAGTGGGTGGTGGTGACCAAAGTGGGGTTGCTGTCTTATTGCTGATGTTGGGTAGAATGGGTGAGAGCTGAGGGTTTGACCAGTCTGTGTTGGTCCCCTGGGTAACTGGTTTGGGCTCCAAGGAAACTTTCTTCACCCTTTGTGGGAGTGGGGTGGAGGTTTCTGGCTCCTCAGGGACCTGTTTGGATCCCCTGTATTCCTTGTAGGAGGTGGAAAAAACATTCAACAAACTTGTCCTCAACCTAAAAAGCTCTTTCTTTTCCAACAAAGTTTTTCCTGACCTGGCACCACTGGTAGCTCCACTGTAGTAACACTAAATAAAAGCAGACCTACTTCCTTTAACTGTCTTAGTTTATAGCAAGATGGTCTAAAAGAACTTTTAAAAGTACTGTGTTTTATAGTTAGTTTTAGTGTCAATAAATACTGTCCTCCTCAAATGGCAAAAAAAGACAAACACTGTTGCAGCAATGCCGCCTCCCTTTCCGCTACAGAGGGCTGGTCAGTGAAAGCATCACAGGCCATTCTCTGCCTGTTGATTAGGAGACAATTTTAGATTGATGAGTCGTAACAGAAGCCTGAAGACGTGTCCCCAGCGGTGTCCTTGCTGCTAAGCACAACACTGTACACCGGCAAAAATAACTACTTTACCTTTTACTCTCACAGTAAGTTTACTTCATCCAGTGTTGAAATCTTGATATTTGTGTCAATAACAGAGCGTGGGAAAGAGTTAGGGGATTATTATTATTATTTCTTTGCTCATAAAAAGGTGTTCTAGAACAATAAAAGTAGTAGCACTGGCATGCTAGTTAATGACATTTATGAGTACCCAAATTTATTCTGAAAATAAAAATAAATCCTGACCAAGTGTCCATACAGTCCATACAGTATGTGACAAGTTGGGAATAAGAGCGGGTTGGCGTAAAACACCGTGCCATAGTTGCCAAATTTAATTTGCTGAACCTAGAATCTTAATTCATTTAGACGGTGTGATCTGCAGCGCATGTAACAGAATTTTAAGATTGGTGATTGAATGTTTCTTAGTCATAGGTAACTTCTCACCAGTGCAGGCTGGTCCATAGAGGCAGAGGAGGTTGTTCTTCCTCGATGTTTTGAGAGGCAAGAGGGAGATCAAAATGATAAAAAAAAAGAGTAACTGGCTGAAATAAACCATTACCTCCATTACCTTATTCTCATTATCATTTATAAAATATTTTCTCTCTTCTTAGGGAAAAAAATCCATTATTTAATAAATTCTAATTAAAAAGCTTCAACAGCGAGACCTGCAGGGCAGGCAAGAAAGTGGTGGTGGGTGTAAGGGAGGACGGGCTGGTGCTTCTGTCGTCCGTTGAGGCGGGACCTCTTCTATCAATTCAGTGTATTTAATTTTTTTCATGCTAATCTGTGATTGGCTTAAACGCGTAAAATGACGACCCAAGGGAGGACATCCTCCAATCAACAACCAGCAGAATACAAGATTTACATCGCGTTGGTCCAATGATAATTTCCAAGTTTCATCTTCAATTCTCTACCGCTGTATGTACGAGAGTGGGACGAACTAGCAGTAACGCAATAGACAAATACAGTAGCATTTTGGCAACAGTGAGGCAGGGGGTTAGGCTCTCCCCGGCAGCGGCAGGACATTGCCGGGGAGAGAATGGAGTGGCCGCTGTGCTGGCGCAAGCTTCGGACCTCACTGCCTCAGTTGTCCGGGCTGGACTGACGGACCGGGACACCCAGTAGGAACAATGTGTTTCTCACCACATCTCCAAAATAATAATAAAGTTATAACTGCCCTGTTTCAAAGAGATGTTGAAATTGATTTGTAAATGATATATAGGCTACTGGAAGAAGGTTTGAATGCTTCCTCATAAATACCTAATAGTGAATAAGGTTAAGATAAGATAAGATAAGATAAGATAAGATAAGATAAGATAGAACTTTATTAATCCCGATGGAAATTCTTGTGCCAGAGATTGCTCAAAATTACAACAAAGTTACAACAAGTTCAAGTGTATAAAATACAAGTGTATAAAAAAAAAAGGTACTATTTATAGCACCAGTGCCTAAAAGAATTAAAATTAAGTAAGATACATTTAGTAAAATGAGTAAATAAGATAAGTACATGCACATGCACATGTTGGACATTAATATTGCACACAATGAACAGTGATTTTGTACATGAGAATGGAAAAAGTAGTATTGCACATGATATTGATATTATTGTTGTTGTCAGTGTCCGGTGTTTTCAGCTGTCCCTCCTGCAAAAGGGGGAGGTGTTTTATAGTCTGATGGCCACTGGTAGGAAAGACCTCCTGTGGTGTTCTGTGGTGCACCTCGGTGGTCTCAGTCTACGGCTGAAGGTGCTCCGGTATGACTCCAGTGTAGCGTTCTGCGGTGCACCTCGGTGGTCTCGGTCTATGGCTGAAGGTGCTCCGGTATGACTCCAGTGTGGCGTTCTGCGGTGCACCTCGGTGGTCTCGGTCTATGGCTGAAGGTGCTCCGGTATGACTCCAGTGTGGCGTTCTGCGGTGCACCTCGGTGGTCTCGGTCTATGGCTGAAGGTGCTCCGGTATGACTCCAGTGTGGCGTTCTGTGGTGCACCTCGGTGGTCTCGGTCTACGGCTGAAGGTGCTCTGGTATGACTCCAGTGTGGCGTTCTGTGCTGTGGTGCACCTCGGTGGTCTCAGTCTACGGCTGAAGGTGCTCTGGTATGACTCCAGTGTGGCGTGCAGAGAATGAGAGGCGTTGTCCCTGATGCTAAGTAGTTTCCTCAGCATCCTCCTCTCCGACACCTCCACCAAAGACTCCAGTTCAACTCCCAGGACAGAACCTGCTTTCCTGATGAGCTTGTTGAGTCTGTTAGCGTCGGCTGCCTTCACCTTGCTGCCCCAGCACACTAGAGCGTAGAAGATGACGCGGCTCTGACCCTTCTTGTACAGAGTCTGTGTGTTCTTAGACCAATCCATTTTATTGTCTGAGTGGACGCCCAGGTACTTGTAGTCCTCAACAATGTCCACTTATGTCCCCCTGATGCTGACTGGTTTCGGAAGTGTCTTTCAAAAATATATATTCATAAATATTAGTCACTACATACAGAAATTAAATAAGACATAAAAGACCTTTGCAGATTTGTCATTGAAGACATTATTATGGGGAAATGTGGTGTTTGGTTTCTTGAATAAAACCAAAACAATGTGTTCTTATAATAAATTTGATATGTTTTCTTTTAATCTTTTATTAATTCATATAAATTTAACTATGAATACCTTATTTTGTTGTTTTCTTGAAGGATGTTGAGCAACATGTGAAACCACTTCCTAATTCGACTCAGAAAAAGGCTATTAAGACTCAATAGGCCTAAACGTACTGTAGGTTTTAATATTTTTGGTTTGGTGTGATATACCCCTGGTACTCTTTTGTTATTGTTATACTGAATGTGAATTTTGTTATAAAGAAAGAATCTAGAGGTAAGTGGCCAACTATGGGTTGGCCTGGATATTTTCATTTTTCATCTTTTGTACTGATGATTCAGCCGGGATAGGTTTTGTGTTCCGAGCTGTGGAAGTGCTTCAACTGTGAGTCACCTAATATCATCTGTGTAGAAAATGAATGAGGCTTTCACTTGATTGATGGAACTTGTACCAGATCTACGCAGCGATGTAATGGCTGACAGCATGTGTATTTATTGGATTTTTATCTGTTGGTGTAACAGAGTCTTTTCCTAGAGACTTTGCGATCGTGCCCCATTAGAGTGCAATGATTCAACAGATATAGTAAGACGAGGGTCAAACTCTTTAAGCCTGCAGTCTTTTAAAAAGCATTTTGAAAAGCCAAAAAGTTGCAGCAAAGGCGTGATGACCTTGCCTCCATTTCACGCTGCTAATCTGGCTCGGGATTTAAAAGTTGATTTAATGGAGAGAAAGAGACTGAAAACATATTACAAGTGGAGCGAGTAAAGACTTACACACACACAAATGAATAATAGTCTTGTAAGGACTCGTGATCCTCGGTGTTACCCATTCATTCAACGCAGGTCAGCCTGCAGTGGAAATGATGGGATTAGATTCAGTAGCTTATCTTGCCACGAAAATGTAATTCTAAAGTAAACTCTTAGACATCACACAATAGCCTTTCCATTTATCCGCCGCACGCAGAGATAGAAAGCGTGGGTGTGCTTTACTGTAGTGAGCGGCAGATGATATCCTTGAAATACAACATTATATTACAGAAACCCTTCCACGCAAGCAGGCATTCAATCCAGAGAGCTCGAGGATATGAAATTAGGATGTAATATGATTAGGGAAGGATGTAATACAATGTGATTTAATTTGATGGAGTGGGCTCAAGCCAAAGAGAGAGAGGGAGAGAGAGAGAGAGAGAGAGGAGGTAGAGGAAAGGTCTGTATTCTTTTCTGTTGCATGATGGGATCAGGTTTTTTTCTATTAACGCTATAGCGATGACAGCTTTACAATGCCATCTGTTGGCACTCAAACTCAACTGAAGGGCGGGAGATAAGAGCCTTCTACCTACTGCTCCGCCCCTGCCTGGATCGCTCTCACGCTCTCCCATTCTCGAAAAAGATTTGAAAGTGGATTTGTGAGGAAGAGATAAGAAGACGAGCGAGCGCAGCCTCTTTTATTTTCTCTCGTTCCTGGTGTCTCTCTCTCTCTCTCTCTCTCTGTGTCTCATCTTCCTCATTCTTATATTCCTACAATCTTAGACTCTTGCATTCAGTCAGCAACCTGCTGTGGTATCCACCTGCTCTAAGTCCTTTACTTTGACATTCAGCCGTCCTGGTTTCTGATCCTTAACAGGACTGGAAGACAGGCGATAAGAGGGCCGGCTTGTTTCCTGCTGCTAGATCCCAGATCATTCTCTTCACTGGATTTCCCTCCCTCTTGCTCTCTTTTGCTTTCCTATACAAAATTGGCTTAGAAGCTGAAGATAAGATGGACAGTGTAGCTCTGGGATCCGCACCAAACACATGCACTTTTAAGAAAAGTTTTACAGAGTTGACAGGTTGGCATAGCTATTTCCCACTCGAGGCGTTATTCGACGGTCGGAGCTAGTAATGTAGTATTAATAGCGTGAGAGTCCGTTCAGGGCGGGCGGCAGGGGTGGAAGATGAGTCAAACAAAGACGAGACTTTCAACCAGGAGACTGCTGTTCATGTCCCGTGTGAAACTAAAAGTAACGTTGACATATTTATCACGTCAGTTGTTAGTCATGTGACTTGTTGGTATCGTCAGTCACATGAGTCACTAGTCACATGAGTTGTTTGTCAGTGAAGTTAACATCAACCACGACCGTTTCCTAACCCCTACCTAAGTGGTTGTGTTGCCTAAACCTTACTTTCTGTGAAAACAGAAGTTTATTTTGAAAGGACACCATGCATGCAGGCTGGTCTCATACATCGTTCGTAGCTACGAAAAGTAATGCACTGTGATGTGTGTATATCGCCACGAAATGAATGTGTGTAATCGTGAACCAGGAAATATAAAGAGCGGCAAACACCTTGTAGGGAGGAGGTAGGGGTGGACGGGTGGGTCAAAAAACACAACATTTTTGCCGTTTGTGTCCCGTGTGAAACTACAAGTCAATGTTGAAGTAACGCCACTTCCGGAGTTATTTTAAGCAAAACCACAATCTCTTCCTAAGCCTTATTTAGTAGTTCTGTTGCCTAAAGCTAACCTAGTTGATCTTTTCCTAAGCCTAACTAAGTAGTTTTGTTGCATAATCCTAACCAAGTCGATCTTTTCCTAAGCCTAACTAAGTAGTTTTCTTGCAAAATCCTAACCAACTTGCTCTTTTCCAAAAACCTAATTAAGTAGTTTTGTTGCATAATCCATTTTATTTTGAAAAGACTGTATTCATGTAATGAGCTGAAAGTATGAGAATGTATTCATGCATGTAACATGCCGTCCCTGGTCCGTCCAAAAGTAACGCAAGAGGGGTACCAGGTGCGTCGATCTCGGATGCCGAGGGGCACTGACCAAGCAGCAAGATTGGCAAAAATGTTTGACATTCATTGTACCCAGAGGAGGAATCCCAATGAATTTGGTGATCCCTGAAGAATTTCTGTGTTTGGGTGAAATGTCTCAACTACAATTGGATGGATTGCTATGAAATTTGGTACAGATATTCATATACATTTACTTACATCATTTGGCTTTTCATTTAAAGCACATCATCAGGTCAACATTTCAATCCGTCCAACGCTTTGGTTTATGACAAAAAGCTGTAAAACTAATGACATCCCATCAGTCTCAACTGTATTTTGTGTTTGTGCTAATTAGTAAATGTAAGTAGTTAGCATGCTAACAAGCTAAACTAAGATCATGAACATGCTAAACATTTTTACAATGACACTGGCAGAGAACGTGGACCCAAAGCGCAGTAAGCAGGAGACTGAGGCGGTTTCTCTCTTCAGGGTTATACTGAAGGTTTGAGGAAGGCAGGTATGTGTTTGTGCATCGTGTGTTCCAGCCTTGGTTGAACATACAATGTGCTCTTTGTAGCTACAGTATATGAGTCACATGGCCACTTCTTTTACTGATGGATGTTCCCCAGAAGGTCAGAGTGTACCCAAACAGTATTTCAATTGTCCATGTTGACACAGCTCATGTAACACTTTGAATTCAGTATCTACTCTATCAAACAATCACTTTCCAATGACCCACGAGATTGGAAGCAAGGCTGAATGGCAAACAAAGAGAGAGAAAAGTGTTCTTCCTCAGGCTACTCTGTGGACAATAACCTGTTTAAACCTGGCTGTGTTGTTGTTTTACTTGACATATTTCCAAGGACATTTGCTCAGAGGAGAGTAGGCTGTTTCTGAGATGTCACCTATAGAAAACTTGTGAATTGTTTACTCTATGATAGTACAATATTTAAAGGATATTCTGGTTTATTCAATAGAGTGCTACAGGAATGAGTCCTAAAACTTGGAAATTAGTTAGCATTTTAGCACTTCTGGTTCCCTTTTAGTTAGATGCGTGAAATAAAGTCTGTAGTTAACACTAGCTGAAGAGATTTTAACGTTTTGTTCTACGACATAAATACATCAATAAATACCCCGCTCGTGAATTTTGAAGCCTTTATGTGTCTTAAAAAAGGTGGTTGCTAACAAGTGGCTAAATGAGACTACTAAACGTCATCACGCCGACTCGTCCGCCTTTACAGCCTCGTTGTGTATACTCACGCTGTTTGCCACAAAGCTTATTTTCTGCCATTATCTAAAAGCCAATGGAAAAATCCCATTGGCTTTTTGTCGAGGGAACCTAGGGTGATGCTTACTTCCTGGTTGGCCTACAAAAATACGTCATCGCTCGATCATTCTATAACTTGGGTCATATTGTAGTTTGTAGCTGTAGCCAATGTATTTGAAGAAGAAAACAATGGCAAGCGGTAAAATAACTACCCAAACGGACCAACTTCCTGGTTCAACTTTGACATTCCATACAGTTTTCCTGTGTACTATGACTGATATTTTTAATGTGCCCATTTTTGGGTTGAACAAATGAAGCAGTTTAGATTCTCTGGCTGAACTGTTGACTTGTTGCGACGGCCAATTATTCCAAAACCCCAATAGTCTGAAAAATGTCCCAACATCCCTTTATCTCGAATAGAAGTACATAGCTAATTATTATGCAAAATTACATCATCGGTTGCGATATTTTTTTCCTAACATGACGAAGGCATGACCTGCCCAACACTACCTCTTATTGGCTTACCCTGATATTCTTAACCTAAACCTAACTAATCTCACTCCTCCTAATCAACCCAACCAACAAAGGCATTCAAGGGCAATGAGACTGGAAGTTCCGATGATGTCATTATGCATAATAATTAGCCATGTGTTTCTGTTTGTTGCACAGAGAGTGTTTATTTTTCGGAGCAATGGACCGTTGGAACAATTGGCCGTCCCCAAAAAGGCTGGTAAGAGCAGTGGGACAGAACCAAAACAGTAAATTTGCGGGCTGTAACAACCAAAACAATGAGCTGACAGACGCTAAAAAGTAGAACTGAGGGGAACTGCAGATTTGGATGATAATAAGTGACACCTTTCACATACAAGTAATGTTTTTTTAATTGTTCTAATCTAAAAAAAAAAATTGGAGCAGCTTTAAAGAAAAGGCAAAAATTAAGCAAACTCACATTCAAGCAATAAAAATGTTCAGAAAGCGTGAATTGTGTTACTTTTCTGATTACTTTAAACTGTAATTCCTCACAGATCAGTGATGAAATTGTAATCTGGAGCATCTGCAGCTCAAGTCATAGAGCGGATTGGCCATTGATCGTAGGGTTGGTGGCTTGAATCCCTGGCTCATCTTGTCCATGTCTCCTTGACCTAGACACTGACCAAAGATCCCAATGTATATGTATGTGAAAAATAATAATCCTGTCCCAAAGGTGACTATATTCTATAGCATCCCCAGTCCATCTGCTTCAGTTCTGAACCAGTGCCCATATTTATCCATTACTCCAGAAATGATTAATGATGACACTGATAGATGACTGTATCAAAAACAATCCAGGCAGTACTAGCAAACTGGAAGAAAAAGACATAAATTAAGAGAGAAATCATTTTTGATCTGTAATTACATGCAACAGTAGCTATAAACAAAGTTTTTCAAAAGAACAAGATATTCTGCTATGTTCTATATGATCCAGAGACAGGAAACATGGGAGAAAGGAAAGACGTTGAAGTGGACATTTTTGGCGTTTACACCAAAGAGCATGGAAGCAAAAAGGCGAAATTCTGGTGCTTTTTTTGACAATGGTCGCTAGATGGCGCTGCGGTAGCGCTGCCACCATTTTGGACTGAAAACATTAATGACTCCATGGCCATGGTTGTATAAAGAGACGTCTGTAAATCAGAGGATCATTTTTTTCCTTTCCGTTATGTCCTAAAATGTTATGTAAAATTAACTAATAGCCTTACCCAGATTTATTTTCCTCGGCATAATGAACGCGCATCAGACCCACGGGAATGCACCGCCCTGCACGCTCATATGACATATCCGGTTCTGCCAGCTTCCTGCTAGCTGTATGCAGCTGTAATAATGGATATATTGGTTGTAATTCATCACTTTTATTATCTTATAATACACCCATGGGCTGTATGCTGTAAGCCTGTACCGTGGTGGATGTACTAACGTCTCTGTTCCCAAACAACCGGCTATCTGCCAGTAGCTAGTAGCATGACATAAACAGAATTTAATGTAGTTGTAGGCTATTTACTAACACGCAGGGCAAAAGTACAGGACACAACCTCTTCTTCATCCATGGTCTGTCGTCTACTGGACTCCATTTTGGAGGTTCATGACATGAAAAAGTTTGAGATTGCTCTCAAAATCTATGTGCTGGATTTTTCTAACTTCCATTTATGTCCATCGCTCACTTGCTCCTCGGGCAAAAAAGTTTAATAAATAAATAAGTAAGTAAGTAAATACTTATAATAGTATGCATATTTATAAACTTTTTATTGTTCAGCACAGGCCATTTCGGTAGAGACATGAAATATACAACAAACAACAAACACCGGACTTTTAAACAGTCCGGATCCGTGTTTGAGTCCGTTGACCAGTGTTTTGTTATGTAAGTTAAGTTAGTGACGTTTGTCATGTGAGTTTGTCTCGATTGTCGCATGTTTTTTGTTTGCGTTTGTGATGTGTTTTCTGTAGTTGTTTCCGTACGTGTTTCACTTAGTTTATGTTCTTATTTTAAGCCCAACCATGACGTTTCCCTTACCCTAACTAAGTGTTTTTCTTGCCTGAACCTAAGTTCGTGGTTTTCTTGCCAAAACCTAACTGTAAACATTTGTGTGACTTACAAATGGCACGCCAAAGCGCTAAAATGTGTAATCATGACACGCAGACTGTCTGTGTAATGTCGTGGTATTTATTCGCCTTCCCGCGAGATGGGGTAGTGGTGAAAGTCCTGTGTTTGTTTGACCCATCCATCCACCCCGACCTACGTCACCTGACTTCCTCCTTTGTTCCCATGATTACCACGGCCACTAGAGGTCACGGCCTAACAACAAACGTAAATATGGGTCGTAATAGGCTGCTTACACAGACGACCTATACAGTCATTTTTTTTGGTGAGGACGGTGTAGATTAACAGCCGTACAAATGGAGTACCTTAAGTGACAGATAGCTGGGTGGAGAGGGTGCTTCCTGCCAAAAGGAGGAACACACACACGGCGGCCAGTTGCAGGTTGGTGGGCGGTCTCTGGGCAAGGTAACAAACAGCCACACTCCACTGCTGCAGCGCTGCCAGCAATCACTAATCAGCCTCTGCCTGCATGAACACATCGCTCTCTGGACCTGAGAGGTAAGGTGGCGACGTCCCCCCGTGGGGTTCTGAATTGCTCCGGTGCCCGAATGCTGCCATGGTTTGACTTCAGCAGCTTTTGGCTTTTACTGTGAAAATGTGGGTTGTGTAGGTGGACAAGCCCAGAAGAGTGACTGATGAGCGTGAGAATGATAAGAGATGTGGATGAATGGACTCCACTCCCTTACCTGAACTGTGTTTCTACATGGGAATCAGTCAATCATACAAATTACAGGAAGAATGTCTTCCTCATCTCCCTCTGTTGATTAAACAGAAGTTAGTAAGTAACAGTAGTTTTGGTCCAACTAGAGGCAGATCTTAACGTACGATTGTGTAATTTCTGAAAGAAAACACTCCTCTTACAAATGAAAAGTTGAATTTGTAAAGATATAAATCACACCCATACTCAATGCAATACACACTGGGTTTTTGCTGCTACAGCCTTAATTAGTCTGGTATGATCATTAGCTTATGGAGGCTAATGTTAGCAAACTTAAAGTAGATTTTACTGTGTAGACATTAGTACTGAGTCACTGGCATAAACATGCTTGTTCCATGCATTTGACTCTCTTTGTGCTACTGCACTGCAATGTTTTCACAATAAAGTTTTAGCATTTGAGTTCTTAAACCTGACCTGAACATGACGGGTCCCAACATACGGCCAGGTGTCGGGTTCAGGTGTTCATATACAATGCCCAATGGGAAGCAGGAAGAGAGATGTTAATGTGTTGTACTAGCCTGTCAAGCTGGGAAAGACGTCTCAAACTCAGCAGTGCCAGGCAGGTTGAGTCGGGACGGGTCTGATAGGCACTGGTGGACTAAGGGGGGGTAAGGGGACGACTGCCCCCCTTGGTGCCTTTCTGTTCAAACAAACTGCAGCAAAATTGCACTCTTGGATGCCCCTATGGTAGATAAAACATGCCCAGTGAAGGAAACGTGATGAAGTGTCCTCTAGGGTGCCCTTCCAGTAGAGAAAACGTGATGTAGTGCCCTCTAGGATGCCCTTCCAGTGGAGAAAACGTGATGCAGCACCCTCTAGGGTGCCCTTCCAGTGGAGAAAACATGATACAGTGTCCTCTAAGGTGCCCTTCCAGTGGAGAAAACGTGATGCAGTACCCTCTACGGTGCCCTTCCAGTGGAGAAAACGTGATGCAGTACCCTCTAGGGTGCCAATCCAGTGGAGAAAACGTGATGCAGTACCCTCTAGGGTGCCCTTCCAGTGGAGAAAATGTGATGAAGTGCCATTGGAAAGCTTTCAGCGCACGAATGCCCCACCGCATGCAGGTGGTGCCCTTTTTATTTCACTGCTGAAAGGTGTGAGAATGGGCTGGGTGCGTGATTTGGTTTTAGGCCCGTTCAGATTTCTAAGCCACACTGGCAGCAAAATCTACATTAGCATGCTTTAAGGACGGTGGAGTTAATCAACTGACTGTGCATTCATTCAACACTTTGGTCCATAGTACATTATCTCAACACCTACTTGCCAGACTACTAGCAGACGTTTGCTGTGGATATTGATAGATATGTATGGATGATCACTGAGCTTTCATCTAGAGCAGTTTCTCAAACTACTGGTTTGGGGTCCTGAACATTTAGGTAAATCTGGCCCCACAGATTTTTTTCCCTCATTCAGATTTTCCCCCCATGTTTTATTTCACAGTAATCATTTCATTTTTTTGTCATGGCTGCAAACATTTGAGCATAGAAATTGGCTTTTTATTTCACATTTAACATTTGGCAAGCTGTACCCAACATAAACATTTTAGCACCCTGATTTACCAAGCCACACCTGGCATCAAAATGTCTCGTAAAAGAAAGATAGACCGGGAGCACGGACAGTTTCAAGAGAGGTGGACAATTGATTATTTTTTTATGGAGTTTAACACGACCACTAGATAGATGCCTGTCTCATCTGCAAGGAGAAAGTTGCCTGTTTTAAGAATAACAGCATCAAGCGGGATTACTCCTATAAACGTGTGGAGCAGTATGCCAGGTATGAGGTAGAGGAGAGAGGAAGATGAGCTGCTCAGCTTCAGAGGCAGCTAAAAAAACAAGACTCAGTCAAAACTGAGTATATGGCTGGACCGTGAATGGTTAAAACTGAGTATATGGCTGGACTGTGAATGGTCAGTCTGTGAATAGTCAGTGGTCATGTCTATAATGTTAAATCCAGTAATGGAACATGTCCACATTCTCCATCCTTTCCACGCTTCCCATTCATTGTCTATGTAAGCAGCCGTGCAATGCATGGTAGCGTGGCGGCGTGATTCGAGACGGGGCGACACGCTCCTCATTTGCATAAAGTTGGGGTCTAGGCTACTAATGCAATTTAGGGGCGTCCGGACCGGCACGACTCGCTGCCTCTGGAAACTCCCTAGAACTTTTTAAACTAACCGTTGTCGATCCAAAATAACGACAGATTCAGCAACTGCATGGCTTATTTCTTGCATAAAATGTTTTCAGAAACCAATTCGGTGAACTATTTTCGTGATATAAGAGAAGAAAGTTTGCAAACAAGCCGCCATGTTGGTTCCAGTTTGAAAGCTTGGCGCAGCAGCTCAAGAGCAAAGAATCTATATTGATGGTCTTTGCCACGAGGGAAAGCGTTCGTCCAATCAGGTGCTTAGTGCCTTGTGTGGAGTGGCAGCCCATCAAGCGTCCAATGCTGGGAAGCGAGGCAATCACTCGCGCAGGTGAGACACACACCCCTGAAAATGCAAACAAAGGACTGTTCCCGCCTTTTCATTTTGAAAGAGCACCGGCCAATGAGAAAACTCCAACACTTGGCTGACCAATCGTGTAACTCCATCACTCAGTGACAGACTTTCGCGTTTGTAGGGCCAGCCCTCTGCGGTCCAGCCAAAAACAGTGGACTTTATTTTGAAGCATCCCAACTAGGAGCAAACAACATGGCCAGTGGCCCCCCCTGTGCCTCTAGAGGCACCCTCAGGACAAAAAAGTCATCATTGCCCACAAGATCCAGACAGGTGATAAATAGATAATTAAATGAGTAGAGGAGTATAACAGGATGGATGGACTGATGAGCGTAAGAATGATGTGAATCCTATGCTATGGCCTTCACATTCCCCATACATATATAAAGCTTTGCTCTTTGAAATTCAGCCGACCACTATTTTCCAAAAGACACAATTCTATCCTCAGAAACATGTCTAGATTGTAAGCAAAGATCTGAAGATGACATTGCACTTTAATTTAGAAATCTTCAATAACTTTGCCACCAGAGACGACTCTGTTTATTTAACTGTAGGTAGCTCATATTGGAATCATATTGATTGCAAACAGAGAGAGATAAAAGCAGCCTATTGCCGGAAGAATGAATAACTTTGAAAGAGCTGTTTTCATTTATAGATGCATTATATTGCTTACATAAAATAAATGACAATATAACATCTTTTTTTTTTTTTATTTAGGTCAATGTAGTTGTATCCATCAATTATGTTACTCAAAGGAAACACAATGGATGTATAGACAGGTAAGGAAGGAGGCAGTTAATAAATATCCAATGGTCTGTGTGCGTCAGAAGAGCTTGGTGTGTGTAACGCTGTCGCTAAGTACACCGACCTCGACCTCCTTCTGTGTGTGTGTTTCCACTAACAGGGAATGAGTTAGAGAAGGAAAAGAAGGATAAGGGAAGTGTAGGAGAGAGAGAGAGAGAGAGAGAGAGAGAGGATGTATTAAAGAACACAGCGTTCTTTGAGGTTCGGTGCTTTGGTAAACTTGCCCATTAAGTGCTGAAAACACTTAACACTAGCTTTCACTGTGGAAAAACTCGATGGCTACATGCTAACACTTAAGAGTGCACTGCAGGGTTCGGTTATGTGTTGATGTGTTTTCACTCTTTTTTTGCCAGCAGGTCACCTTGCTCACAGCTTTGGGCTTTTCACAGCTCAGTGTTGTGACCCCATCAGTTTGTAAAGAAACATGTTCCCTTGAGGACACATCTGAGGTTACAAACAGGTAAGGTACGGACTATACACGGCAGAAAGACACAAATGAAGAAAAAGTGGGATATTAAACTTCAGAATTTTCAAATTTAATGCCATTTCTTATAGACTGTATATAAGAAGTGGACGTAGTCACCGTGACGTCACCCATTGGTTTGTGTACTGCTGTTTTGAAGCCTCAATTCGGCATTTTTGCCGTCGCCATCTTGGTTTTTGGCTGTTAGCATGTTGATTTTTTGCAACCAGAAGTGACACGAGAGGGTGGAGCTAAGCACAACCAAACGCTGAATAATTTCGAATAACCTTGATTATTTTTAGGCAACCAAAATGTTCTAAGACAAAAACACGGACAACTT
>CAKAKR010061021.1:78805-91420 GCA_916700685.1 Adelosebastes latens | reverse complement strand
TTGGGTGTAGTGGGCCCCTATTGACCCACATCTATGGGGCTTACAGCAACTGTTAACGCCTATTTAATAGCCTGATTGACCCTCTGTTCATTACAGGAGATGTGAGCCTACAATGAGGACATAATGTGTTTTTCTAATTTACCATAAGATGCATATTGGAGTGCTAAATATGTGCTAATTTACTTTTTTGAGTTGTTGCAAGCCATTTGTACATGCATCAGGCTGTTGGCTTGAAAAAGTTACTTTAGTTAGTGAAAATTTGAGGCCGACCTGTCTCCGTGGTAACAAGTGGTGCATTTGGCACTGCGAGGAACTCAAACTCAGTTACATAATGAGTCTGGATAACATTACTGTGAGTTAAACAGTGACTGAACTGTCCTATCTGAGTGTTTTATTTGAGTGCTTCATTTATATGTGACTCGCTGTGTGGAGTGAACTGTTTGCATTATCAGAGAGATGTCCTTAATAAAGTGAGCGGTCCGTTTAGCAAAGAATGATATCAGGAGGTCAGCTCGCTCTAATATCATCCTTCAGTAAAAGCACAAATTAATGTTTAACACTTCGCCTTTAATTTAGATAATAACACAACCAACAATCTCTTTTTGCCCATCTACTGTATCGTCACATGACAATCCCTCCTCTCTGTGGATGTGGCTGCAGGTTAAATGCTGCCTGAACGTGATGTGGAAATAATCAGTGGAACAACTTGACAGCTGCAAGCAGTAACTTCGAAGTGTTTGTTCATTCAAACTCATTTAAAGCCTTGAAAAGGTTAGAGTGTTTTCTAACTTGCACCCTTAAATCACATGCAGTTAGTGAGCGATGCATTCGAGTTTGTTTTACAGCAAAGTAAACTAAACATTAAAAATGTCAGTGATTGCAATCTGTCATATGCATACTTTATATTGTGTAATATAAACACTATAAACACTGCAATTTCCACAGCAGTTGTGCATCCAATAGAGCTTTATTCTTTTCTTGTTTTTAGCCACGACAGCCCACCACTTTGATCCAGATTGCCATTGCTATGAAATTTTCAACAGACATTCATGGTCTCCAGAAGATGAATCCAACCCCCACTCCTTTAGTGCCACCAGCAGGTTGACATTTGTGGTTTTTAGTGAAATTTCTTGACTGCAGTTGAATGGATTGTCATAACATTTTCAATCAAATGTGCCCAGAGGATGCATTATAATTTAATTAGAAATCATCAGGTCAATATTTTAATTGGTCTGATACTTTTTTTGTTAACTAGCAAATGTTAGCATGCTAACACGCTGAACTAAGATGGTGAACATGGTAAACATTATGCCTGCTTAACATCAGCATTGGCATTGTCATTGAGAGATTGTTAGCATGCTTAGTTTACGTTTATCAGTCTCACAAAGCCACTAGCGTGATGTGGCTCTTAGTCTTGTTTGTTGAGCTGAACAGACGATTTTTATGTTTCTTGCAGTAGGCTGAATATACCAATTGGTGAAAGAGGATTATTTGTGCTTTTTGGCATCAGATAAATATCAAATAAAAGCACAAAATTTTCATTGTAGTGTTTTCAGATTTATTTATCAGAGGTAGTTCTTGCTGAGAGCAATGCCGTATTCTTTTAGGAATAGCCTCACACAGTTGCGCACATTCATATCTGTACAGCCACAGTCTGATCTGTTGGCCAACAATATTTCCTATACCAGCATCACAGTAAATGGACTCCTTGGTACAGTCATGGTCATGCACATGCATATATATATACTTCCAGTAATGGTTTTAATTATCATAAGACCAAAGAAAATGCTTCTCTTCAATATCCCACTTTCTTTTATCGCTCTAGTTACCAGCCGCGACAGTGAGGCTGATGGTCTTCTGTCTGTCCGTCTGTGGTCGGATTTTTTCAACGCAATAGTGTCACAACTGTATAAGATGTAGTCACGAAACTTTACAGGTGTGCAGTTGAGATCAAAATGAAGACCGAGTTCGAAGATGGGTGTAGTCCGAGCAAGGGGGCCGGAAGTAGGGGGGTAGGAAGAAGGATTTGGTGGACACCAGATTTGGTGTCTTGGCTGGTGTGATCCCATCACAAGATGGTCTCTATACCTGTCTCTGTATCTACCACTACTCCTCCATCTTCCCCACTGCCTTCATCCTCCTCATATTTTATACCTCTCAGTCTCTCATTCATAATGGAGGTGCCCCGAATGCCACATTTACTGTGTGTGTGTGTGTGTGCGCACATACGCACACTATAATTTATGTATTGAATACACAGCCCACCATGCGTTAATCATTTGTCTGCACACAGACTCACACATTACAAGCCAGTGGCACCTCGGATGCCCCGAGGAGGGCAACGACTACTGTTCCATTCACTGAGATGAGTGACGGAGAAAGGGAGAGATGCGAAGGGAAAGGATGGAGCGAGAGAGAGAGAGAATGGAAACCCTCTCAGCCACGCGGGAGAACCCACTCACTGATAACGTAATGCTCAGCGAGCTGCACACAATTTCAGTCGGGTCAAATGGAGAAGCAGTGGTTGTCTGTGAACCCCAGCAGGCAGTATGCAGCATTCAGTCTATCAAAAGAAAATCAACAAACAAGCCGTGAAATAACCTTTTAAAACGAGAAAGGAACTTTATTTTAAAACTGTTTTTCTCCAGCATTTGTTGCAGTAATTAAAGCAGTGTTCACTTGTTCACTGTATTATGTATTTTTCAGTCATAGCATTCTCTCTCTTATAGTTACTTTTGGCTTATCTTATCTTCTAATAATCTTGGGTTGCAGAGGGAACAGAGACACAAACTCAGTTGTCTGTACACACTATATAAAATGCAGGAGCACCAGGCCATGACATAGGCATTATCAGTCGCTTTGAGGACCATAGATGTGGGTCAGTGGGGGCCTACTACACCTATTACATTGTAAAATTGAAAGCAAAACTTAAAAGCAACGCCTTCTAACACATTGTAAAACTGAATGAAACGTTTTGAACACAAACAAAACAAATTGAAAAAATTAATTACTAAGGTCACTAGAGGTCGCTGTCATGTTCTTTTATACCTTCTTTCTGTGATGTTCGATGTGAATAGATGATAAAACCTATATATTGGGTGTAGTTGGCCCCGATTGACCCACATCTATGGTGCTTATAGCGACCGATAACACCCATTTAATGGCCGGATAACAGTCTAATCGGCTGTGGAAACAATGCCCCAACTCAACCCTATATGAGACTGCATTCATTATTATACATGCCAGATGATATATAGCATAATGAAATGTGTACACTGCATGCTACAGGACTTAATTCAATGTATTGTACCGGCAGAGATCAGGAAAACGCTGCAGGAGGCACAGAAGGACTCTTACTATTTTCCATAAGCCAGATGATACAGTGCAAATGAATTAACTCATTGATCCTCTATCACTGTGATGGGAGATACTGGTGTAGCAGAAAGTGAGATCATTTGAGATTTTGAGATACCTTATTTGACATGTTCCCAAAGTAATAGAAACAAACAACTATTAGGCTAACACTTGTGCTAAAACTGCTTGTTTGTCATCAGTGCACAGCTTCCTCCGGCATGTTTCGCAGGCTACTCTTACCATGAACGTCCTTCAGGTGGCGCCTGAGGCCTTGCTTGTGAGCGAAGAGCACAGCGCAGTGCTTACACTCATGGGGCTTACTATCCCCTGTGTGCAGATTGAGGTGGTCTTGCAGCGTGGCCTTCTGGGAGAACGTCTTGTGGCACAGCGGGCATCGGAAAGGCTTGACCCCGGTGTGGACGTGGACGTGGCGGGTCAGGTTGCTCCTCTGGGAAAAGCCTCTCCCGCAGACCAAACACAGGTGCTGTCTGTGCTCCTTCAGGTGGCCCACGTAGCTCTGCAGGTGCTGGAAGACTCTGTCGCACCTCCGGCACAGGTACGGCCTCTGGATCGATACGCCGTCTGAACCTTCTGCCAGATCATCATCTCCAGAACAATGACTCTTTGCTCCGGAGAGGCGGAACAGATCGGAGTCCATTAGCTCTCCGCATTCTTGCAGTTGAGCTGCCAGCAAGAACATTTCTTCCTCTTCTCTTTGCTCTTCCTGTGTTTCTTCATCTTGATTCTGTGAACTGTACGCCAATTCTTCGTGTTGCGAACTTCCTCTGGTTGTGGATGATAAATGATCTGTAGAAGGGTGTTGCTTACATTGCAGGGCACCTGTAACGTGGCAGACTTGGTTGTTTGTGTGAACAGGCTGGATGTCTCCACCTTCCTCTGACTCCAGTGTATCAAGACACCCTGCTGCATCTTCAGATAAATCTATTTTAGCTATAACCACCCTCCTATCATCTCTGACCTCCCTCAGTCTTTGACCATCGACCTCAGCTCCTTGGCTGAACCTCGACATTTTGGACTGAATCACAACCGCCCCTCCTTGCTCAGTGTTTGCTTCCTGGATGCTGGTGCTGGGCAGGGCTGCATCCTTTTCCTCCTGATTGTTGAGGCTGGTACCTGGCCAGCAGTCGCTGTCTGGCGGCTGCTGGATTTCCTTCTCCTCTGAGTGTCTTTCCAGTTTCAAAAAAGCCAGTGTAGGACTGAGGTACTGGGAGACGGCCTGGGCACACTTCTCCACCACCTTACTCATCTGGAGCGCACTGGCGGCAGTCAGGTAGCTCACCAGTTCTCTTAGAGGGACCTACAAGGAAAAACAGTGAATTAAAGGGATAGTTCGGGTGTTTTGAAGTGGGGTCGTGAGTGAGGTGCTTATCCATAGTCAGTGTGTTAGCTACAGTAGATGACGGTCGGCATGCCCCTAGTTTGAAGAAGCAGACAGGAGTTACCGCACGGAAGCAAAGCAATGTGCTGCTGTGGACGGGACCGGCAGCGAAATGTATTTTACCACCTAAAAGAAAATCAATATCAGTAAAAGTGTATGCTATATTTAGAATATTTTCATTGGTTTACCTTGCCGTGAGACAGCTATATACTCTATGTTTTCAACGGGGAACTGAAACCGTTATCTATACTCTTGCCAAAGCAGCCAGACTCCATTATAAAAACCTACATTTTATCAAGCAGAACACGGGAGGTGCTGGTCTACCGCTGCCTCGATTGGTTAGTTTGTTTGTGTAATTGTGTGACTTTGGTTAGTTCGGATTTACTAAATACAGCGTACATTAAACTGATATTGATTTTTCTTTTAGGTGGCTAAAATACGTTTTGCTGCCGGCCCCGTCCACAGCAGAACATTGTTTTGCTTCTGCGCGGTAAGTCCTGTCTGTTTCTCCAAGCTGGAGGTGTGATGACAGTCATCTACTGTAGGTAATACACTGACTATGGATAAGCACCTCATACAACCCCACTTCAAAACATCCGAACTATCCCTTTAATATTGAAAAAAAAACAAAAAAAAACTAACAGTACAAGATTCATGCCAAACTTCCACCTGTGCACATTAAACACACGGTCACTTTAACTTCAATATCACGCAACACCCTCTCCTTTGTTGTTGTAACAGTATGTTTGTTCCTTATTTCTGATTTGGTGCCGTAACCCTTGATGTTGTTCATTCCGACTGTTTTGCGTTGATGCCATCTTGATTGTACAGTAGTATAACTGGGATGGATTTGTTCAGAGAAGTAGTAGATTATATTGCACCTCTAAGAGCCCGGTGTAGCAGGACAGGAGAAGTCTCCTGCCAACCTCCACACTGGACACTACGGCCATGCTCAGCTCGGCCCGGCCTTCGTGGAGTAGGAATTGGTCACGCAAGAAGTCCGAGGACGCCGCGAGCACCGCTCTGTGACCGTGGAAATGGAGGGGCCGGACGGTGGCGCCTCGTTGACCCCCAAGGAGGAGCGTGATGTCACAGAAGCGGTGCTCCTCCCTTAGGGTGTTGATTTTGCTGAGGATGGAGTCACCGTGGGTGGGGAAACAGAACTGTAGGATGTCAGAGGAGGTTGACATGATGGTCTGTGCGGATTTACAAGAATAGTTTGTTAGAGGTTGAATACAGAAAGATTGTTTTTCATTAATAAACTGTCTTTTCAAATAGGTTGTGGGCCTTTTCTGTTACGTTTAGTTGAACAGTGCAAGTACATTTTTTAATTTTAAGTGTGATAATAACTAAGTTTGAGATACTTTACATAAGGCCCACACTGACTTGCAGCCAAATCACAATCCCCACATCCTCATTATCATCATTATCATGGGATAGTTTTGGTCGGCAATTAAGCAAAAATCTCCGCACCACAGTCAGTAAAATACCAGAGAGAACACAGCCCCCACCTTTTACAGCAGGCTCATCCCGTGATGTCTGATGGATCCAGCCGGATTGAAAACCACAATTAATTTAGAGGGAACAGTGAGTCTTCTATTCGCCTGGTGCCTGACAGTTTAACTACAATTACTGATGGGAAAAAGGCGTTTAATGGGCAACACATGCAGACGGATGAGACGTTTCCTTCAGCGAGGAAGCAATGGTCATCCTGACTTCCTCCGTCTTTCTGCTGAGGAATTTAAATTTAGACAGCAGTGTGAGTGTGTGTGTGCTGCGCAGGAGCTCGTGAACTAATTAACCCTTTCAGTGCCTTTATTTCACAAGGGTTTCTACAAAGGCACCGAGGGCTCCTGAAATTATATTGTGTAAACCTAGCCTAACGGACAGAATGTGCAATACATTGAAATAAAGCAATTCAGTAGTGCAACTCTAAAAAACAACTGCATGGTGATGATAATGCTCTCTAACTCCTTCACTCACACAGTGTGCACACATTGTGCTTACTATGGGGAAATTGTTTATTTGCACGCTGGAATTGGTAATAAAAGAAAGAAAATGTAATACAACTTGTATTTCTGTTCTTTTTCTATGTTGGACTACATTTCCAATGTAATATAATAGCATAGAGTGAACTGAATTAATTTATTTGTGTGGTACATAAGCATGTTCTATTAAAAAAATATAAATAATTGATTTTAAAACTAAAAATAACTGCCATGGAGCTGATAAGACAATTAAAAGAAGAAGAAAAACAAGTTATATGAGGCCTTGAGTGATGTATTTTTTTTGAATGAGGAGATATTTGTAAATTAGCCAGTGAAATATTTACACAGTTCAGCTGGGAATAAGGATAAGATTTACATTGTTACATATCTTAATGGGAATTTTGATGAAGCTAATAACTGACATGACTGCTTGCAAAGGGGTTTGTTTATGGTATGATTATACTATTTTGCCAAAAGTAAAAAGACTTGCCTGTCCACATTTAGTTTCCTTTGATAAGGCCCATGATTTTGGGTTTATATGTTCAACTACGTATCACCTATGAGTTGAAAATTCAGGTGTCCACATACTTTGAGACATGGCACCCGATTCAATTGTTGTCAGGCCATTAAATAGGCGTTATCAGTCGCTATAAGCACCATAGATGTGGGTCAATAGGGGCCTACTACGTTGTAAAAGTGAAAGTGAAACTTAAAAGCAACACGTGTTCTAATACGTTGTAAAACTGAATGAAACGTCACGTTTTAAACACAAACAAAAAGGCTTCTTTAGGTTTAGGCAATAAAACTACAACTTCTTTAGGTTTAGGCAACAAAACTACAACTTCTCTAGGTTTAGGCAAAAAAAAAGTTAGGTTTAGGCAACAAAACTACAACTTCTTTAGGTCTAGGCGACAAAAAAACAATCAAGTTTAGGGAAAACATTGTGTTTTGGGTTAAAATAACTACGAACACAAAGACAACTGCACATAGTTGGTTCCACACGGGATGCGATCTCTGGTCTCCAGGGTGAAAGCCCTAAAGTCGGTATTTTTTGTCCCATCCATTGTCCTCAATCTCCACACCTTATGGAGCTTCACACTGTCTATACTGCAGCGCCTGACTTCCGTTTCTTCTCCTGTCATAATTACTACAGTCACTAAAGGTTGCTGTCGTCTTCTTTTATACATTCTTTTGGTGATCTACCATGTGAATAGATGATAAAACCTACTAGTGGGTGTAGTAGGCCCCTATTGACCCACATCTATGGGGCTTATAGCAACTGATAACGCCTATTTGATAGCCTGACAACAGTCTAATCGGCTGGCCATGCAGTGAATGTTGAACTCCAGTCTGTTAAACAATATTTTTTTACTGTAAGTTGTGGATTACAAGTAACTAAGCTGAGCAATACAAATTGTTTAAGTGTAACTCTGTGTATGATATGAAATGTTACAAATTGGATAACATGAATATAAATGTAACTCATAACTTGCAAATTCATATCTTACACATGAACATTATTTGGCAATAAAGCTCAGGCTATACAAACTTCCCATAAGGTGGGTTCAAAATCAAGAACATTTTCAAATGTCTTTAAAAAAAAGAAGAAAGTTACTTTTATTTTTTTGAATAAAAATGAATGATGATCCATAGATGATGGGAAAGGCTGAAAAAAAAATTCCCCTGACTTCATGAGAAACAATGGTTCTAGTTGTGCTATCAAAAGGTTTTTTTTTTTAAGCAAAAAAGATGAAAAGCTATTGCTTCATGCTGCTGATGTCACATGAATTCCTGTATGCGGATGACCATCATGCTCGTCTGCGGTTGACTATCATGCTCGTCTGCAGCCAACTTCTCTTGTCCTGTCATTGTATTTTTTTCCTCTGTGGTCTTCTAACTGCAATAACCCACTGAACATGGTTATGCTCATTGTCTTTTCTGTTCTCCAAGGTTCTGGCTAAACTCTAAATGTTGCCCTCTGTCACACAAACAACTCAGAAGTTGTACACAAAATATGTTAATCCAAAAGAGAAAGCATGTAAGGACAATCAGTTGGATGCGCTCTATGGACAATATGTATTATTGAATTACAGTTTTTTTCATTCGCTTTGACTTGATTCTCAGATGAGAATTATTTTTTTCAAAACAATAAATTCAAATCGCTGAACAATCTGCAATTTGCACAATAACCACTTGCATGTCTTGCTGATCAAAACTGAAAAGTTGATTCTCAGTTAAATTGTCATATTCTTCACAACTTCTAAATATTCTTTCAACGTTCGAGCCATCACATGCAAAATAATCCATTCAATTACAGTTTTTCTCATTCGTTTTGGCTCAATTCTTGAATGAGAACTGTTTTTTTTAAAACATTAAATTCAAATCTCTGAACAATTAGTTTGTTGTTCACAACGGATAAGAATTTCTCATTCATTCAATTGCGCTAGTTTTTGCAAATGTGCAAAAGAGTAAACACAATAACAAAACTGATGAGTTGACTCACAGTGAGATTGTCGTCCTCTTCACAACTTCTAAACATGTTTTCATCGTTTGAGCGATCACATGCAAAATGATCCATTCAATTATCAAAATCTGTCAGACATACATGTATATTCCATAAATATCTATGACGAGGAGGTACAATTTGTTGTTTTAGAACTGAACTACCGCAGGTTTTTTTCATTGTTGTAGTGTTATTTGTTTTTTTTTGGCATAGATGTCATTTTGTGGGAAATTTTCTGCTCCCTGTATATGACTTCACATGAAAGATCAAAAGAGAATTTTCTGTTTACAGTACATGTAACACATTGCTACACGAATAAATTTACTGTAACATACAAATGTGCATATTCTTTTTCTGTGTAGCTAATACAGTATTGACTTTTCAAGTGGGAGAGCAAACAGTTTTTTGACCACAATGAAAATGTTTTTTAAAGGCTAAACGCCAACAAATATGGATTGAAGCAGAATATTTCATTAGACAAAAACATGTTGGGAATTTTGGAAGTGATAACATCTCTCTTTTTTTCAATTAAATTTTGACTTTACTGGGTTTAAACAGAATGTGGCCTGCTAAGTAGCAAAAAAAAAAAAAAATCTCTTTTTAAAATGTTTTTTATGCAGATTTTTTTCATAAAATATCCAGTTATATATGTGCAAATCTAATTCCGACCACCTCAGAGCAGACAAATCGTGCCGCACCCCCTATGAAAAGCAGAACGAAAAATAGAGACTTTTTCTACTTTTATATGAGAAACATTTCCAGGGTTGACTGCCGTGGCCAATTTACAGACACAATAACTAGGTTCTGAAGCATGAATTAAGTGTTTTGGGTGAGTTATTACCTTTTGCAGACATGCAGTGGAGTTATGATGTCCCATGAGTACAGTTTAGAGAAGACTGTTTAAAAATATTTGCCAAAGCAATTGAGAAAAACTGTAATCCAAAAGAGAAAGCATGTGTGGACATTCAGTTGGATGCGCTCTGAGGACATTATAAATAAATAATAAATAAATAATAAATAGATAGATAGATAGATAGATATACTTTTGTTGAAATGTTTTCAAACCTGAAGAGCAAAGGGCACACGCCCATAAACAGACAATTTGCCAGACATCTGTCTCTTCTTAGAAGCTGCAGTTATTACCTGCCAAACCTCTTATCCTGCCAAAAGATGAATGCTCCAAAGGATTACAGTTTGCCATATCAGCTAAATTATCTTTGTTCAGCTGTTCATCAGAATTTAGGAAAGATGAGTCATATCCATAATCACATCATTCAATAATAACACCAACATCTCTGCAAGCGGCTGCCGGTTGCTCTCGAAGGAGCTTCTTCAGTATGAGCCAATTCACAATTTGGGGTTTTCATTGTCAGGATACAATTTTAATCCAGTTTTGGGGTAAAAACTATAAAGAAAAGTAATCAGCGTTCATGCTAATATAATTATTTGAACTGCTTGTTGCTCAAGACATCAAGGTGCTCAAGTTAAATTATGGAAATATTTCCAACAAAAAGTTCTCATTATGCAGAATGGCTCCTCTAAGTGATATATTCTATTGTTGCATTATTATTCTATTAGTCCAGTGATTCTCAATGTGGGGTCTGTGGCTGCCAAAACGTTCGTGAAATAATTTGCTATAAATTATAAAATTGTGCTGTATCATTAAAAAGTGCATATGGGGACCATTTGTGCCAAAAAAACAGGCAGATTGTGTCCATTACTTCCAACCATGTAACTGTAGCTATGGGCCAATAGAAACTCTGATATGATTGGGACACATCACATCAATCTCACTCACTCTATTCTTTTTTTTATACTTTATTTTTTTTAGGTTGTTTTCATATATGAAATTTGCAGTTCGTAATTACAATAATTTATAAACCAATTTTTTAAGTAGTTGAGCTCATAGACAAACTCATTAAGTACACTAGAGAAAACAACTTCAACATTCAAAATTGAAACAACATTAAGAAAATAAATAATAATAATAAAAAGAAAGAATAGAATAAAAAAAAATAAAAAATAAATCTCACTCACTCTAATGCAAATTTTCCAGTCAAAATTTCCTGAAGTAATAGGCTTAATTACTATGATGTAGCCTACTCTGTAACACTGCATGATAACTTCTATTATGATTTGTAAAGAGCTTTCTGCCTATGATTTGAATAATGAGCAATAAGTTCATTATTTTTTAAAGTTGAAGCACTTATTATTATTATGATATGATTTTATAGAGAACTAATATATTGTAAATTGGTTATTTATTATCTGGTATGATTATACCTGGTCTTAGTATTTTAAACTATTGTCTTTTATTACCTTTTATTATTTTAAAGAACTATTGGTTTTAGTATCAGAAACTATTGTCTTTCATTACTTTTTATTATTTTAAAGAACTACTGTCTCACACTCAACATGTGAATTTCAGCACGTTCATGCATGAGTGTATGTATGATCCATGTTTTATGCGTGTATGTACATTGTGACTTTGGTACAGTATGTTGTGTGATGCAGTGGCCTAGAGCCCAAGACAAATTTCCCTGTGGGACAATAAAGTATATCTTATCTTATCTTATTTTATCTTATCTATCTTACCGAAAGTCAGCTTTAGACTGTTCATTTTAAATATCTGGATGTATTAGGACTATGCCAGTCTTGCTACTGTTCATTTTCTGAAAGCTTTTAAGCTCAATTACTATAAAATAAATATCGGGATGTGATTATTCCCAAGAACGTACCACATCCTGAAATATATATTTTAATTGGAGACATTACAGTCATGCCCTGAATTTACAGACACTTAAAGCTTCAGTGGGTAGAAATGGAGCAAATATGAATACAAAAAAAGTTATTTTAATAAAACGGTCTCTATATCCTGACAGTAGTGCATGAGACAGGTAATCTGAAAAAAATCATGTGCCTCCGTGTCCTCCGGTGCTCCTAATAGCATCTGCAAGATTTCACAGACCGGAGGAAAACAACCAATCAGAGCTGAGCTGGAGCCTGCCCTCTCTGAGCAGCTGGCAATCACTCGCAAACTCCGACCAAACGGTCAAACACTAGGCAGCGCTGATCAAATATGAATCAATATTCTGTTACTGTAATGAAGAAGAAGAAGAAAGGCACTTATTTTTTTCACTCTGTTATTTTATACACACAGTATTTTTTTACACAGGCCCGAAATAAACACACATGCACAAACAGGACCTGTGTTTTCAGAAACATCTTGTAGTGTACTGTTTAGCTGTAAAATGAGAAAGTTTGTGACCCATGACCCACGCCATGTTGAGATCAGTTGAGGAAATACCATGAAGCACCGCCCACCAGCCGGAGCACAGCCAATAGGAACGCTCAATAGGAACGCTCCCTCT
>CAKAKR010061021.1:36845-78785 GCA_916700685.1 Adelosebastes latens | reverse complement strand
GTTACTGTAATGAAGAAGAAGAAGAAAGGCACTTTATTTTTTTCACTCTGTTATTTTATACACACAGTATTTTTTTACACAGGCCCGAAATACACACACATGCACAAACAGGACCTATATACATTCATTAAAGGAGAGATGTCAGATTGAGAGGGCTGCCCCTGACAGGCGCCCCGAGCAGTTGGGGGTTTGGTGCCTTGCTCAAGGGCACCTCGGCAGTGCCCAACGGGCAAACTGGCAGCTCTCCAGCTACCAGTTCACACTCAGTACTTGGTCCATGCGGGGACTTGAACCGGCGACCCTCCGGTTCCCAAGCAAAGTCCCTATGGGCTGAGCTACTGCCTATTTCTCACCTCAAATGTTTTCAGAAACATCTTGTTAGTGTACTGTTTAGTTGTAAAATGAGAAAGTTTGTGACCCACGACAACCATGTTGAGATCAGTTGAGGAAATACCATGAAGCACCGCCCACCAGCCGGAGCACAGCCAATAAGGAACGCTCAATAGGAACGCTCCCTCTCTGAAATGACCTGCGATTGGCTTGTAGATTTTTTTTTAAAGCCTGAAAACAAACAGAGCCATGAGGAGGTGCAGAAGTCTAGTTATCTCTAACAAAACACTTGAATTACAACATCCTGAAAGGTTACTATGGAATTTTTGCCCAATGATGCCAAAAATATATACTGCCTACTGCCACTTTAAAGAAGTAAAACCTGGCTCAACTCACCCCGCTCTCCCCTACAGTAAAACTACCACACCATTGTAGCTACTTGTTGTTACATTGACTTCCACTTCTTCAGCTGTGTGATTAACTAAAAAGGATTCTAGTATAAAAAATGCTTCCGTGACAAACACGGAAGAACCGGTCAGAGTGGATCAGAAAGCAGACTAAACAGTTAGAGGCATCCTGCTCCGCCCTCCTCCTCATCATCATCATCATATGCAGCAGCAGCGTACTACCGACTCATAAGAGGAGACAGTTGAGTTGGGTGAGTCCGGATAGTAGACTACGTAGTAGGTTTCTAAAGCACACAGCGTCATGTGAGCTCGGTGAGAAGAGACTGAAGTGAAAATAGTTTAGGAGAAGATGTGAAGACCGACGGGATGAGAGTTAACGGGGCAAATAACGGAGCTAAGTGCGTTTGTTGACAGCTAAACGTCTGTGGTTTAACGCCAGATAGCCAGGTTGACTCGGGTTGACTCGGGTATTTCCGTTGGCACGTTTTTGCCAAAAGACCCACCGGACTTCAAAACTCCAGCAGCCACACAGCAGCAACACCAGAAGACAACAAGCAGAGTAAGTAGGATGTTGTGGTCATTGTCATATGTCGTGAAGTTCCTGCAAACTAACTGACACCATGTTATAGTTTAATATCAAGTAGAGTTATAACGTTGAATCAGATGGTGTGTGACAGAGCTGCTATATAACTGTATAGGCTACATTTTGCAAAGAGAGCAAACTTCAGAAAAGTTTGTTTATACCACTATATATATCACTTACTGTAGCCTATTTGTGTTTATGTGGTTGGACAGTCAATCTTAAAGTGTAGAACAAAAGTACCAGAGATTCCTAAATTGAATTCATCCCCAAGGTGTGATATTTCACATATTCGGTTTATAAACTGGGAAAAAAAAGTTTGGAAATTTGTGTTTGGTGGATTATTTCTCTGTTGTTACAATGCTAATTGGCATTGTATTGTACATCGTTGGAAAGCCTGTTTATTTACCTTCACAATGATGTCCAACTGGTAAGGATCATGCATTTGTGGGATGAGCAGCACAGCTGATTATGTGGGTATTGCCCAAGAAAAATTTGCCAAAATGCTCTGCCAATGGTAAACAGTGTATTCTCCTGTTGGTATTGACTCTTATTTTGAGTTGTTTGGTGGATTGGATGATTGAACTCTCTAAACAGGCTTTCCAACGATGTAAAATACAATGCCAATTAGCATTGTAACAACAGAGAAATAATCGACCAAACACAAGTTTCCAAACTTTTTTTTCCGAGTTTATTTATACTCAGTAGCTACACCTGTCTGAAGCTAATCGTGTTATTCTAGTGCAAAAAGCCCTGCAGTAAATCCTACCTTCATAAGGGTTTTATTGATCAGTTTTTGTTGAAGAGGTTTTGATTAGAGCCGATATGTCGATATTGGATTTTTGAGGCCGATACTTGAGAGCTGATATATGAGATTTTGAAAAACAGCATGTTGGCCAATATTAATTTCTTTTAACATTAAAGGGACTGTTTGTAAGAATCAGAAATGCTTGTTAACAGCGACACCTGTGGCCGTTAAGTCAACGAAAGTCAGCGTCGGGCTCGCGCTTGTGCTCGCTCTACATAGACATGAACGAGCATCGCTCAAAACAGTGAGGCGACACACGTCAGCTAAAACCTCAATATCACTCTATATTTCACCTGCTGGCAGTAATGTTAGCTGACCAGATGAAGGTCTCTCCATGAATCAATGCTGATCCTAGTGTTGGCTTTTCCTGCTTCAGCCTCCCGACTGCGGTCGGAGGGAGACACCGGCACCCGGTCGGAGATGATAACGTGTCTCGCTGCGGAGCCCTGTCACTTCAAAAGACACGGGAAACCTCTGTTGGTCTGGAGGAGCTGCAGCAGTTATTTCTGCACAAACGTCCACTGTACATTCACTAGATATTCTCAGAGCTACGAAGTCTTCTGCAGTGTGTAGTGTGCGCGCATGCACGTGAGGTGGAGCGAGCTGAGTGAAGGCAGGCAGAGGAGCAGAGGAGCAGAGGAGCAGAGTACAGCAGAGATTCCGGCCCTGGAGACCAAAGCTACGTCTCCCCCGCGTCCTCCGACCGCAGCCAACACTGTTTAACAGACGGGCTTCACTAGATATAACTTTGCGGTTTTGGTGCTTCCGTGTAGTTTGTGTTGGAGTCTGAGTCTGAACAGCGTAGCCACACGCAAGCGCGCATATGCGAGCGCGCATGGGAAACCGACCCGGGTGATTTATACTTGTAAGAAGTTACAAACAGTCCCTTTAAGGCATAACATAAACATTCATTTTTGATAAGGATCCCTTCAATTTGGTAATTAAAAAAATCATCTACTGCAGTGCTTTTGGGGACCCACTTTTTGAAAATGACAAACTATCCCAACCCAATTCACAATATTATCTAAATCGTGGAAAGAGCGTTATTTGTGCATAAATAAATAAACATTCCTGACCATTTTTACCGCCATTTCCACATCACTTTATATTATCTTGAATGGGTAAACCAGCCATGTTGAAGAGATAGATGTTTGATGAATCACAACTTTGTGTTATGAGGGTGCTATTGAAAACATACTACACATGTTATGGTGCATAATGGTGCAATATGGTTCAAATGAAACTTGCGAGCTTGTGTTTACGACATGGGAAGTCGTGTACACAATATGCTTGGCGTTCAAGTGGTTAAAGCTTTCAGTAGGCATAAAGTTTTGGGCATCATTGGGCACAAACTTTCTAATTTTACAGTTTAACAGTACACAACAAGATGTTTCTAAAAACATTTGAGACGAGAAAAAGGCATTACAGTAACATAATATTGATTCATATTTGATCAGCGCTGCCTGGTTTGACCGTTTGGTCGGAGTTTGCGAGTGATTGACTCATGGCTCTCGTAGACAGAAGCTGGACCGCAGACTCCAGATGGGCTCTGATTGGTTGTTTTCCTCCAGTCTGTGAATTCTTGCAAATGCCATTAGGAGCACCGGAGGACACCGGAGGACACAGAGGCACATGATTTTTTTTCATATTACCTGTCTCATGCACTACTGTCAGGATAAAATGACCATTTTATAAAAGTAACCTTTTTTAATCATATTTGCTCCATTTCTACACACTGCAGCTTTAAGTTGAATCAACACCTGAAGTGATACTGTAGTTTGTTAATAATTCCTTCATCCATGAATCAACACCTCTCTAAAACAGTTTGAAAAAAAACTGAGCATTATAACCATCATGTAGGGAGGGAGGATTTATTGCAAGACTAGGCCAACTAAGTGTACCTGATAAACTGGTTACTGAACTCTACATTCACTGTAGCCTACTTTTGTTTATGTGGTTGGACAGTCGATGTCTATTGATAGTGCTGTCGTGGGATTTACTGCATATAGCTCATCCGAGATAATTCATTTTAAAAGCCGGGCCAGTTAATTCCCTTCATAGCAAACAAGTAATTTTCCAGTTCACGCTTCATAGTGTTGGTTCTGAACTCTGGTTTCGAGAAGGGAAGCCGTGTTGTTTGCAATGTTTGAGTCATCCCCAACCAACAGTACTAATACGGATTCTTAAATTGACTGTATCGCATTTCTCGGGGACTGCTGGGCCTGAGGGAGCAGAAAACTCCACATTTACCACAACACGGATATACTTAGCAGTGCATCTATTTAGGGCTAGACATGCTTTAAATAGTGTACTATTATGTAACTGTTTTTGTTTTTTTTATGTTTCAAAAGCATGTACACATGTTCCGGATTTTTTTGACATGATGTTTTAATTATACGTAGGCAGTGTTGATTCATTGGAGTACTTGTCATAGCCAATTTAGCATTTTTGTTGAGGTCTTTACTGGAAGAACAAAATCCGTGACAGACAGCAGTGGGGAAAGTACATTATTCGTGCAAGTTAAATTCAGGTCACATTCAAAGATCTGCACTGTCAGCCGCTGTAACTGAGAAAACATGAGTTGGCCAGTTTAAAATGGAACACGTAGCAGCAGTTAAATTACACGTCTGCACGTTTTTCCATGTTCAGTCAGTGCAATCTTAGGACCATTAGAGAGACTTGCAGCTATAAACCCGAGTGAATGAAAACATCCTACACTGTGATGTGGTTGTGTTTTCCGGAGCCTTGATCATTTAGTGTTTGAAGCATGCTGCTCATTTTTTTTTTTTTTAACCAGTTGGAGGTATTTTAGAAGAGAATCCCTTTTACCAAAATATTTTCCATAATGCTGTTTTTTGTTTTTTTAAACATCTTTTAAACACAGTGCCTCTGTTCTTTTAACACAGCGAGAGCCAGCACACAGACATTCCCACGAGCAACGCACACATACAGTACTGTGCTGCAGGGAAAGGAAACGCCTGTGTTCCCCATTTCACTTTCATGACATTAATCTGTGGTCTGTTCTGTACATTTCGGTGATGATGTAATGTGAATTTCTTTTTATTTGAGATGTTAAAGTCCGGGTAAAGCAAAAGTAAATGTTTGTCACACGACAGAAAATGTGTTATTAACCACCCAGCCAAATTTGTAGTATATAGTAAGTATATAAAATGGTCATTAAGTAAGTAAGTAAGTAAGTAAGTAATTACATAAAATGAGGTTTCAAAATTGTGAAAAAAATAAGCAGTACTCTGCTCTGAAACGCGTGTCCGCTGAAGGCGCTGAAACCACGGGCAAACGCAGGTGTGGGTTGATTACATATGTACAGCATATACACTTCTTGTTGACAATATCACTGCTGTGCACTACTTTTGCAGAATGTTAACGGGCATGCTCTATGGACAGAGCATGCGCACCAGAGAATTCCATTGGCCGAGCCGGTTAACTTCTGGTTTAGCCCCATGCTAATTTGAATGAAGATAAAATAATTAAATCGTGCTTCTCTTCTAGACTTTCCAAATATAATCGGCCCGAATCGATCAAATTCTGATAGTGAAATGAGTCATTTCACGAGGGTTGTTACGCTCAAAACTATTTATCCACCATTTTACAGCCGCAACAGTAGCAACCTAATAGGCTACAGTGGAGCCTATGACATAAGCACAAGTTTTACTTGGTTGTGATTGGCCAGCGAGCCTAGACCTGGAACACACATGCAGCACGCTTTCATGCGCACCCCGAATGACGGTCCCACAGAGAAGGTCATGTCTAAAAGGTAACCCACAAGTTGCAAAACTGTGCAAAAACTTTCGCAAGACTTGCTGCCCGAAGACCTATCCTCACTTTAACCACTGGAAGTCAATGCCTAACCTTCACCATTGGAGGTCAATGCCTAACCTTAACCAATGGAGGTCAATGCCTAACCTTAACCAATGGAGGTCAATGCCTAACCTTAACCATTAGAGGTCAGCGCCTAACCTTAACCAATGGAGGTCAATGCTTAACCTTAACCATTAGAGGTTAGCACCTAACCTTAACCACTGGAGGTCAATGCCCAACCTTAACCACTGGAGGTCAATGCCCAACCTTAACCATTGGAGGTCAATGCCTAACCTTAACCATTGGATCAATGCCTAACCTTGACCATTGGAGGTAAATGCCTAACCTTAACCATTGGAGGTCAATGCCCAACCTTACCATTCAAGGTCAATGCCCAACCTTAACCATTCAAGGTTAATGCCTAACCTAAATCATTGGAGGTCTATGCCTAACCTTAACCATTTGAGATCAATGCCTAAGCTTAACCATTCAAGGTCAATGCCTAACCTTAACCATTAGAGGTCAATGCTCAACCTTAACCATCTCGTGACAGTTTCGCAAACTTGTGGGTTACCTTCTAGACATAACCAGGGCTGGACGGCCGGTAAAAACTTTATGGATTTTTTGACGGTCCCGTGGCCCACCAATGTGCCAGCCCACCGAGATTTGTCCCGTTATGCCAGATGGCCACTACACCACTGGCTGTGGTAAATAAGTGTTGTTTCAACTCGCGGTTGAGTGGGAGAACCACTGATGCTATGTGCTCTAATTTGTATATAGCATTAGGGGAGAGGTTATGTTACGGATGGGTCCAGTGCATCATAAACTGTTTAAAAAACAGTCTAACTCCACAATTCAGTACTATCTAGATCACAGTCTTTTTGCACATTTTCAGCAATTACTTTCTAAAATGTGTAATGTGTTTAGAAACAAATCTCAGATTTTACTTTACCCAGACTTTAATGGATGATGGAAGGGTGTGGTACAATGCTAAATTGTGTGCCGTGGCTGACTACAACAAATTGCCCCTAGGGGATAATAAAGTTTTCCTTGACTTTGAACTTGTAATTACTTGCACTAAACTTTTTCCATGTGGGAAAAGACAGCACATAGCATGTGAAAACTGTAACAAAGCGTTATATTGTTTCAACTCTGACAAATAAAGAGTACAGAGCAGAGACAAGTAGTATATGGGAAGTGGGTGAGCAGTAACTAAGGACAATATGAACTTTAGACACAACTCTCTTATTGTACTGTTTGCTCAGTGAAGATTACACAGTCAAACAAATGTTTTGGAATTTTCCAGCCTAGCTACCATTGCCCTCTTTTGATCAATTTCCATTCTTAGCACGTGAGATAAGATATTAAATGAGGCTTGTGTCTTTTCAAAAGACAAAAGGAGATCACAAGAGATAGCACAGTTTACATCAATTAGATGGCTGTGTGGTTACTTGTCAAAACATGACTAGGTATGACACAGACTAAAATCATTATTGAGTTACACACAAGTTTCTAGAACTAGATGAAAGAGCAAGATTAGTACCATGTAAAACCGCTCCAGGATGCGTATGATTGGTGGTCTTATACAATGCACCTGCTATCTGAAGTCCCCATCAGTCCATCATCAATGAGTCAGGAGTATCATAAAGTATCGTTTGACTGAAGGTGCCACAAACAAACAAATCTTGGCACATAGTGGAGTCAGCAGCTATACAACCCTCTCTTCCTTAAGCAACAATAGGTGCTATAGACTGCTTCAGTGATGGCCAGCAGCCGGGTATTTTTCTCTTCACCAGAAAAGTTGTATATTGTCTTTCACATTTCACACATGCTGCTCAGACTGAACCAGAGTAACATGTAAACTGTATTTTGAGGGGTTTTCCCCATTTTATAGAGAGCTCTGGCTGGGTCGAGAGCTATTGATGCTGTGGGCCTATGTGAAGCCAAACGAAGCAAAGCCAAATGAAGCAAAGCCAAACGAAGCAAAGCCAAACTAAGCAAAGCCAAACGAAGCAAAGCCAAACGTCACTTGGACTTTTCCATCCTTTTATTTCTTCACATTATTGAAGAAGTTATTGCACGTTTTTGACACGTGAGTACTCTTTGGCAGCAGTTATAGCTTGGTGTCTATGTCTTTGGTCATTCTCAGCTTTGCACATCTGGAAACTGGATTTTGTAGTGGCACAAGGACCATGAGCAGATGTTCCCCACAGCATGATGCTGCCAGCACCAGGCCTCATGTTTGGGATGATGTGTTTCTGCTGATGTGTGGGGTTTGGCGAACATCAAACATGCTGTTCACTATTATGATCAAAAAGCTTAACGCTAGTTTCATCAGACCATCAAACCTCTTTCACTCTGCCACATTGTCATTAAGCTGTGACCGGTGAAGCACCCAGGCGATAGTTGTTGGATGCACCGTGTCTCCCATCTTAGCCTTGGAAACCTGTTGCTCCTTGGTCGTGTCTAGAAGGTAACACCGAAGTTGCAGAACTCTTGCAAGATGGTTAGGGTTAGGCGTTGACCTCCAATGGTTAAGGTTAGGCATTGACCTCCAATGGTTAAGGTTAGGCGTTGACCTCCAATGGTTAAGGTTAGGCGTTGACCTCCAATGGTTAAGGTTAGGCATTGACCGCCCTCCAATGGTTAGGGTTAGGCATTGACTTCCAATGGTTAGGGTTAGGCATTGACCTCCAAAGGTTAGGGTTAGGGTACGTCATCAGGCAGCAAGTCTCACGAGAGTTTACACGTTTTCTCAACTTGGGGGTTACCTTCTAGACACAACCTTGCTCCTTCAGATTTGTCATAGGTCTCAGGTTAGCCTCCCTTATTGGTAAACGTCTCAATACTTTTTATAAGCACTGTCTTAAAGATTCATCTCATATTATTTTCTGGATTGGTTGTTTGATGACTGAATGATGAAGAAAAAACAGGAAACAAAAGCCATCTGCAAGACAAAATCTGTCAGCGAGCTCTGTTTTCTAGTTGGGGAAAGTTGTAGCCATGGCTTCCATCAGCTGGCAGACACTTAAATTGCAGCCAACAATGTAGTTTCAAATGAAAGGAAAGAGGGCGCCCACTTGATAACCCAGAAGATACCATCGCTCACTTGATCACCCTACTTAGTCTAGGCAGCATGCATAAGGTGTGAAATTTAAGGTATGCCAACAACTAGTCCTATAGAACAAATCTGAGATATTAAGCCATGCTTTTTTGGAACTTGATCCAAACTTTTTAAAGGAAGCCCAGCAGTTGGTTGGTTAGTGGAAAATGTCCAGAGGCTGGTTAAAGAGGTTGCATCGGCGGCCAGCACAGAAGCAGAGCAGCAGAGCAGCCATGTCCGAGCTGATATCGCTGACCTTAACCAGCGCCAAGGCCCAGATAAGACGCAGCGAGGAACTGGTCTAACTGCCTGTCTGCTGCATGATAAACGTTGTGGGTGTGTAAACACACTGACAGAAAGTTAGAGAGCATGTGTTTCCTCTATTCTTAAACAAGGACTCCAGCTATGAAGCATCAATAATGTTCTGCCTAGACCAAAACAATACTTTGCATAATTCTTTGCTTACTTTTTTTACTTTTACTTTGCACCAGCTTCTGTGTTGTATCCTACATAGAATTAGGTACTCTGTCAAACATTAAACAAATGCATTTGTGTGTATGATGCTTGTTTTAAGTGAATTAATTTTTCTTGTTTTGATCTTTTGTAGATGTTAGTTGTTCTCTCTTGCAAAAGAGATCCTAATTTCATGAAATTTCCTGAGTAAATAAAATATAGCCGCAAGCCCAGTGTTTAATTCCCAAGTTTACAGTCATCAAGATTGAATTAATTGTTCTAGTGGTCGTTTTTCTTGGCTCTTTTTTTTTTTTCTTTTATCCTTTTTGTTATTTCATCGTCAACAAGGAACATGTTACACTATTGCACTCCATGATGTGATTTAAATGGAAACTGTAACTGGGGCTTAACATTGGACTTCAGCCACTAAATCCTTGAGAAAAACTCAGTCTGGTTACTGAATGTACTGGAGGTTAATTAATAACATACAAATTCAGAAAAAAAATACAGTTAATGTTCAGTTGTTGCAGAAATGGCACAAATCCCACTGCATGAAAATTGCAGTTACCCTATGGTACGCTACTTTGTTGTTTATCTCCTAGCAATGTTTGTGCAGTTTGTTTATGTCATTGGGTGTGTACATAGTGTTGCACTTCCTCTTTATGGGTTTTGACTATTAGCTGATGATACCACCCTTGTTTGGCTGTGCTGCACCAGAAGAGAGCTTTTCACTGTTTGGGGCATGTTACTGTAGGTCATCATTGTAGTTTTTGCGTGAAGCTTTAATAACCATACACTGTTAAATGCTCTGAACATTACTGTCTTTAAGAGGCTGTAGCGGGCTCTGTCTAAAACATAAGGATTGGTACCAATCATGTCTTGTTAGCTTGTTGGGAAGGAGGCTAAATAACACTTAAGTTTGGCAAGGGAAAACTGGCATGACGATTTTCTAAGGGTCCCTTGACCTCTGACCTCAAGATATGTCAACGAAAATGGGTTTTATGGGTAACCACGAGTCTCCCCTTTACAAACATGCCCACTTATGATAATCCCATGCAGTTTTTTTGCTTGCAGTATAAAGTTATTTTCACCTAAAAATGGTTTCTACATATTGGGGTCCCTAAACAGTCTTGGAATTGCATAAATTGGGTATCACTGTAAAGCTGAGAATACTACAATTTATGAGACATAAGTGAGGATGGGAATGGCCATCACATACTTCTATCATAATGTTCTAAGTTCTTAGGATTAATTTTAATTAATTCATTAACTCATGTTTATTTCTGATTTATGACTAGCAAAACTTGACACACAGTGCTGAGCTGCATCTCAGATTAATCTTCAGGTTCACAACTTTACACTTCTATGTAACATCTACTGCTGACCTGCTATCTCCCCCTGAAGACCCCCTGTCCCCCCTTAAAAAGGACAAAAACGGGTCTAAGTGGGTCTCTTAGGGTTAACTGTCACCACTGTACAGGACAATCATGTATGGGAAAGAATGCAATTAACTAAGGGGTTTATTTCGCAACAATGACCAGCTAGCTGTACATTATCCCGCTTATTATATGGCTATTCAAGAAACTACTAAAACTACTTAACTACTTAAAGAAATAAATAATTTGACACAAAAATGGTCTGCCAGAGTCCGAGATCAGAACTGCGTCCATAGCAACGGTCTGTTATACATAGCAACGGTCTGCTATAAAGAAATAATAGACTGTATTACGCCGTAATTGACCAATCAAAGTCAACTATTCAACAAAGTCGTGTAATAAAGAATGGGAAACTGATGTTGTATACCATCTGCTTCCACTAATGTAATGACTCGTCAGCCAGTTTGTAATCAAAAGCAGACTGGCAGTGCAGAGCTAGGGCAACCAGAGGAGTGAGTCTATTTCAGTATCTGACATGAAAACAGTCAATTCTGTTTTTATTTACTGTGTTTTCCCTCTTACAATGCAATGCATCACAGCAAAATTAGATTTCAAAGATTTTACTCAACAATCAATGGCATAACCCCATGAGGGCAATTCATTACATTTGATCCCTCTTTTTAAATTAGACTGTTGCTGCAGCAAAAAATAATAATTTTGTGCCCCATATGAGGATACAATTTTAGTAACAAATTGAATGAGTCAAACCATATTGAAAATACCATTAATTATTATGTGCATAATAGGGACATATGTCAAAGAACTGAGAATGTGAATTCATATAAGATAAGATAAACATTATTGATAGAGGGATATTGAAGCATAATGGACCGTAAAGCTCAGCAGCTAAGCAGAATAGCAATATCTTCACCATCTTAGTTTACCGTGTATGCATGCTAAACTAAGAAACTAGTAAACTAAGCTAATGAGCACTAAACACAGTACAGCTGAGGCTGATGGAAATGTCATTAATATTTGGTTATTAACCAAAATATTAGAGAAATACAAATTTTGACCGAATGATGGCACTAGATGAAAAATCAGGAGATCATCCAAAGTCATTACAATTTATTTTGGAAGGGACTTCATTGTGTGTACAACATGTCACGGCAATCCATCCAATAGTTATCGGAACGTTTCACTCCAAAAAAATGTCACAAACGTCAACCTGCTGGTTGCGTTAGAGTAAAAGCAAAAACAGAGAATTTTTTTTTCCACGTGCAAAAATTATTAAGTGCATTTTCCACGTACATAGTTTGGAGACTATAGAACTAGAGAGCTGTCAGTGGCAGTCTGTATAGTATAGTATAGTATAGTATAGTATAGTATAGTAAGCCCACTGCACTGCAGTCTTGTGATAAGTAATTGTGTGTTCTGATAAGTAACCATAAATGTAATAGACGATAAGTAATGCTGATCTTGTGTCAGCCAACAGTTTATGGTTATAGAGAGGGATACAGTAGCATCTCAGACATCTATATCAGCCACTGTTCAAAACGGCTGCTGTCTAGAAAAAATATTACAGTGTCATTTTAGGATTGAGTGCAAATTAGAGTGAAAAGACCAGGAAGGACTGTGCTTCTATTTCCAAGCATTACACTTGTTCTTCTCCATAATCCGTCTTTTATTGGGAAATCTTCCATCTAAGCTGACTCAGCCAAGAAACACCCTACTACAGACTACAAACATTAATTATTAATCTCTTACTGATGCCTTTACCTCCCCTTGGGAGCACAGACTATTGATGACTTCTCCCCATCTACTGGAAGTAATTTCTAGGAAAGTCTCTTCAGGGTGTTCCAGCTGTGGCCTATCATCTTCATTTCAGCCTCTACTTCCAACCTCTTTTCCCTCTTTCCCTTTGGGGTGGATCTGAGGGCTTTTCTTGTGATGATATTTCAACTTTTTTTCACCATATTCACCCCATCTTTCTGGATTTTTTTTTAATTTCAGTAATTATAATTGATTTAAGGAACCTTTATTTCAGTATTGAGGGCATAAACAAGAAGACAGATGAAAGTGATAAATGAAGATATTGTGATTAAGAGACATTTCGTGCTTTTAATTTGATTAGAGCTGAAACGATTATTTTCATTGTTGATTAATCTGTTGATCATTTTCTTGATTAATCAATTAGTTGTTTGGTCTATGAAGTGTTAGAAAATCGTTGAAAAATGCCTATTTGTGTTTCCCAAAGCCCAAGTTGACGTCCTCAATAGTGTTGTTTTGTCCACAACTCAAAGATATAATATAATAGTTGCTGATTTTGAAAGGAATGAAATTGATCTTCAAATGAGTCATTTTTACTTTGACTGAGGTGTTTACATTATTGATTTTAATCTTATTCTGTTTGCGGATTAAAGTAAACGTAGAAAGTGTGACATAAAGATATTTTAACTACTTGAAAATCGTTATCAAACATGAAAAGCAAAAAAACTATTTCTGTTTTCAGACCCTCTGAATCTAATTTTCTCAGACTTTATTTGTCATGCAGGAAGAAATCTATCATAGATGAGACAAAGATGCCTGTTTCTCCGCTATTATTATCCTCCACAAGATAATAACGGATACAATTCTCACTTTTTTGTGTCTGATAGTGGCTTAATTTGCTGATGAACACCTTCAAATCTCAGAAGGTCATTTGTCAGTTCAGTCAGAAAGCCGTGGATGGCAGTATGTGCCGTAAAACACTATCTTCACTCCAAAATGCCTGAATCTGATAAAATTATGTCTCAGAACTACAGTATAATCTGACTTTTTCCACTCAGTCTCGTTCTTACCTGTGTATTTTTTCTCTGTCTTTGTTCCCTGACAGTTGGATGATTGTTTTAAGCAGCACATGGCCTGTATTCTGCTGACAGACATGGATCCCATCGCCGGCCCCGCAGCGCATCTTAATGGCCTCCCACCCGGCCTCGACGCAGCCGCTGGACTCGACCCCAAGCAGGACACGGCTGCCACATGCCTCACTGTCCACCTCTACTACCTGGGGAAGGATGGAGGAGAGGGTAACGGCTCAGAAAGTGTGCTCACATTTCCACCTGGAGAGTATGTAGCGGAGGAGCTGTGCATCAGTGCAGCGAAAGCATGTGGTGAGTCACAGGAGGATTCCAGTTCTGATGTCCGCCCACACACACACAATATATAGTTTAGTTTACTCATATGAAGTTTATTTGTTGAGCAAATTTGTTTAATATCAGTTTAATGTGATGCTAAAAAACGAAACATGCATCAAATATGTTAGAAAACAGAGGGGAAAGAAGAACAACAATACAAAGTATAGTGGTGTGAAAATGTATTATATTGTTCTCCACCCGTTTGTTGGCGTTTTATTGCCACATATCTGGTCGTTTGTGCAACCTTGTGAAGTTCTGCTTTTGTTTGTGTTGTCCTCTAAGTGTGTCAGGCTAAAGTCTCAAATATTACACACACGACATTCATACACATCCACATTCCTAGACACTGTTGCACATATAGTGACACTGTTGTGAAGTATCATCTTGAATCATGAATTTATGTAGAAGTAAGAACAGAAAAGCATTAAGTCTTATGCAACTGCTTACAAAAGAAATGGGGCTACTATAGACTGATATATGAGAAGTGCACGTGGTCACCATGACGTCAGCCATTGGTTTGTGGACTATTGTTTTGAAGCCTCGAGTTTGGCATTTTGACCGTGACCATCTTAGTTTTTGGCCATCGCCATCTTGGTTTTTGGCTGTCGCCATCTTGAATTTTTGGGATCAGAAGTGACACGAGTAGGGTGGAGCTAAGTACAACCGAACGCTGAAGAAGACATTTCTAGGCGACCACAATGTTACAGTTAACTTTCATGAACTGAAAACACACTGTGAAAGGGTTGAAGTTGCAAGACGAAAAAACCCGGACAACTCCCAGACCGGACTACGCCGTGGTAGCGACCTGTCAATCACAAGTTAGCCACGCCCTAAAGCATACCCTGCTTTATGGTCTATTTGACTCTAAATGGGACCATAATTTACTAAATGAACATCATGCTGTATTGAAGAAGACTTGAAACTAGAGATTGAGACCATAAACTCATGTTTACAAAGTTTACTGAGGTAATAAATCAAGTGAGAAGTAGGCTCATTTTCTCATAGACTTCTATACAATCAGACTTCTTTTTATAACCAGAGGAGTCGCCCCCTGCTGGATATTAGAAATGATTTAAGTTTAAGGAACATCCGCATTGGCTTCACATTTCAGAACCGGAGGTTGCTGCCTGGTTGCTACTTGCATCAATGCATTTGTCTGAATAGATCATAGACTGGACCGTAAGTTTCATTTTTGTGAAGAGGGGTAATGAGTGGGAAGCCTGGAAAGAGCTGAGTGAGGACGTAAGGTTCACACTACGTTTCCATTCAACATAAACATTAGCAATAGAGAGGCGAAGTCCCTCCCCTTCCGGTGGACTCCATGGGACCATATTTCAGAAAAAATATGACTGGACTTTTTTAACTTGCAACATTATCTTTTAAATTGACAAACCTCATATGTGTGATTCATGACGCAATACAAACAGGATCAAAAAAATATTATTTCTCTTGCCGTTGACTACCGTTCATGTTTTTTTTTCGAAATAAGGTCCAATGTTTGTTCACCGGAAGGAGAGGGACTTCGCCTCTCTATATAATATACGCAGGAAACGCATGCTTGATTTTGTCCATCTTATGTGTTTCATTTAAAGTGAGAGTTGGTACGAGCAGTTGGCCTATCACCAACTGTGATAGGCTTAAATATCAGTATCAGTAACAGTACGTCAGTCAAGCAAATGCAGGCCCAAAGCATACTTCCCACGACCAAGAAGACACACATGGGAGGATGTATTCTTTTTTCCTTGTTCTAAGTGTGCCTTTAAATTCTTGTGGGAAAAAAAAGCATGGATTGGTACTTCCCCCTCCACACCAAATGAGGGGATATCTTTTGGAAGAATGTTGTTTATCCCTTTACTGGAGTTCAGAGACTTGATGCTAAGGAGCATTGATAATGTTGGGTCAACACCTTATTAGGACATTCAATGCTGTTTTTGCCTTTAATTTGTCTGTATATCTATAAACAAGCTTGTTTTGTTCTCTTCAATATGGTGGGAAAATTCTTTGAGCCATGACCTGTAGCATCTAGAGGCATTTTAAGGCTCTGAGCCATGATCTGCTTGGTTTAGATTGGTCTGTCAGCCAGTTAATAGGGAAGTAAATAATCAAATGGACTGTTTAACCAAAAGCATTTGTTGTTTATTTCTGTGTTCTCATCCAACTGTGTTTCATTACAAGAATATCCTGGTAAAGGAATTGAAATAGGAGTTTCCGCTGAGTTATTTCTGTGGAGACAGAACCTTTAAGCCACCTCTTTCTAGCAGACACAAATCAGGAAGTTGTCGACTGTTGTGTGTGTTTTCCTCTTTGCCTCAGCTCTATCTCTCAATGCCACACTCTCTTGCTCCATCCCCCTTTGAGCTGATAAGAAACAACCACTCTCTTTTTTTATCTTCTACTTTTTCTGTATCCCCTTGCTTTTGTTTGTTTTTTTTATTTTCAACTCCCTTTGTTGTCTTGTTTGTCTGTCTTTGCACTTACATTTTCATGTGGCTTCGTAATAGGATGTAGTTTAAGTTAGCAGTGCAAGGGTCGAAGAACCATCAAAGTCAGACTTGTTAATGCAAGGATGTCACATCGCAAGATGAAGTCAAACATATTCACCTTCCCAGACTTTGATAGGAGAAGTTCTATCCTTTAGTTTACATTTTCTACACAACAAGATAAATTCTGCTCTTTAGAAGTCAAAGATGGCCCAATTTTTATTTCATTCTGTCCAACCACTGATTATCTGAATAAAATGGTATGAAGTGTGTTGTTAAGCCGTGTAACATACTGTATAATGCAATGAATGGTGTGAATACAGTGACTCTGCAGTACATTGCTTACCTTATTATTTGCTAATGTAATAAACCATACAACGTTAGGACTTGCTTACTTTGACTTCACTTCCCCTGTTGTGGTTGAGCATACATCCTCTAACGCACCCTCATACCATTGCTTCACATGTGTGAGTGCTTCCTGCCAAATGATGAAATCTTTTGTTTGCTAATGACTCACTTTTAAGCCTGACTGATAAAAAACCTTACTGCCACAACAGATCGAACAGGTGGGCATTCAGTTTTCACAGGGGGTTTATATATGGTTGGGAATGTGGAATGTGGCATTATAGTGCAGCATAAACATTTTCCAGTGCAAACTTAATGAACAAAAGCTGATTACTTCCACCAAAATGCCACAACATAACTCATAAGCCTGGGTTTAACCACCTCTGCCAACTCTTAACAGACTACGCAAATCTGCGTTCAAAACTGTAGCCGCTACGCCACTGGACTCACCCTTAGAAGAGCTGAAGGATGCGTCTCGGTGGGTCTCCCTTGAGGACCTCGTCCTTCCATTTATTCAGGCATTTGAGTGTGAGGTCTCTCTCGAAGACCAGCTGCACCTTAAAGGGGACATATCATAAAAAACTCTCTTTTTCAGTGCTTGTACACATGCAGGCTCATTAGAATATATCAGCCACAGCTTGGGAACTACCTTTACAAAGGTGCACCATATTTTTCTCACAAGCCAATCAGAGCAGACTGGGCTTTTTCGGGAGGGGGGCTTAAAGAGACAGGTGCCAAAACGGAGCGTGTCAGACAAAGGGTGAATACAGGTATATTCAGACAGACACTAAGAGAAAGATAATGTGTTTTTTTAACATTAAAGCTGGGGTAGGCAGTATATATTTGGAATCACTGGGCAAAAAATCCATAATAACCCTTCAGCATATTGTAATTCAAGTGTTCTGAAAGAAAATTCTACTTCTGCACCTCATCGTGGCTCTGTTTTCAGGTTTTAGAAAATCAAGCCCGTGACGGGAGACTTTAGCCAATCATAGGTCATTTCAGAGAGATAGAGCGTTCCTATTGGCTGTTCTAATGCAGATGCACATTCACGTCCCTTCAGATGGTGAAAGACTAACTCAACGGCGAAATATCCTGCAGGAAAAGTTGCCATTCCAGCATTGGCATCAACTGTCTATTAGGGATCAGTGTATGTGCCCTCTCAAAGTAGTGCTATGATGTTGGATGTTATCGGGACTGTGATGAATGCAAATGAAGATCCCACTGTTCTGATTGCTTAAAAAAAGTCAACTTTTTTTACTCAGATTTTATGCATATATAATGCAATATATCACCTCACTTCCAGTATCGCAATATATCCCAATATATTGAGTCGTAACCCCTGTATCATGATACGTATCGTATCGCCATATTCTTGCCAATACACAGCCCTAGTGTCTACACTGCAAAGCAACCCAAAATCGGAAGATGGACTTCAAGAAAAGAGTCTGTCATCATCGGCAAACTGTTTCAGAGATGGAGAGAAAATGTTGCTGATAGTTAGCTAATAGCCTTCTGCTTGCTGCTGCAGCGCAACGCCTACGGTTAGCAGAAGGCTAAATTATTAGCAACATTTTCTCTCCATCTCTGAAAACGCTTTGCTGATATTTTAGGTTGCCAGAGCCTCGAATCACAGTATGTCATCTCAAAGGGCTTTACAGGCTCACAAGTCTGCAAAGAAAACAGGATGTAGTTCTCATAGAATTGCCGCTATATGACGGCATCAGGATCACAATGATGATCGGGATGATGTTTGAAATGAATGACGAGTACTCGTACAGGTTACTGTATGAAGCGCGTGCACATGCCCCTGCTCGTCTAGTGGAAGGGTCTTAGGACAGAGACGGGAGAGAGGAGAGCTGTAGGACGAAGGCCGAAGACTGTGTGCCTTTTCCAGGAAACTGCCTACCCTGGGGTACCACTTGAATTACAATATGCTGAAAAGTTATTATGGATTTTTTACCCAATAATGCCAAAAAATAAACCGCCTCGTCCAGCTTTAAAGCACGTAAACATGTTCTAGTAGAAACCCAAGATACAAATGTGAACCTGAAAATGTGCATGATATATCCCCTTTAAAATTACATGCATGGTACATGGGTGGTCAGTGAAGACATTCCTCATTACTGAGAGTGAATTTTCTCTCACTTCCAAGATCAGCTTGAGGCTGAAGTTGTTGTCTATTGACTATCACACCTGATCCACGAATCGATGACAGTGGCGGGGATCCAGCCGCAGGTTTAATGTTAGCTTGGCCTTCTATTGTGATTTCCTCCTTGGTTAAATTTCCTTTTGCTTTAAGCCACTTTCTCATATCCATGATCACTAACCATACATTACTATTTGCTAATGCTGGCTCCCAAAATTCTCTGTGTTTGCTGTGCTCACCCTCGAAAGTCATCCTTAATCTCCCAGTTATGTGCGAGATTGAATGCTTGGCTGTCTTCCTCCTAAATTAGGCTGCCAAATCCGCAATTAATTTATGATCCCAAACAGTTTTTATCTGTGTAATCTCAAATGTAAATAAAACTCCTGACAAAGAGTCAAACTTCAACAGTCCATGGGAACTTCAGCAGGGAATTTAATTATTTTCATTGAGGCAACTCCACTGAGATACACTACCAATAAAAGTGAGTTGGTGGTCATCATGTGTCGCTGAATAAGCACAGCTGCTTCCAGTCTACATTGCTACCGCAACACTAGCTGTGAGTGTGAATAAACATACAACCAGTTGTTCTTCTTTCGTTAAAGCTAATTAGGAACATGCGCTGATAAAGCTCTAAAAACTGTCTTTCAAACTTCCCAGACTTTCACTGTCTGTGCTGTATCATAGTAAACAGATGACTGTCTCTTTCCAGGGATTGCTCCAGTGTACTGCAACTTGTTTGGCCTGATGAGGGAAAATGACAGGATATGGTTCCCTCCGAATCACATCTTTAAACTGCACCAGCCGGATAGTGAGACCCTGCACTTCAGAATCAGGTAGATATTTTTAGTATGCATGTTTCAGATTTGCATGTGTTGTTTCATGCTCTGATTCCTTTCCTTACTTGGTCTCTTTTCCTGCCCAGATACTATTTTCCTGGCTGGTACGACAACGGCAATTCATTATACGCCCATCGCTACGGCGTGTCCAAGGGGACAGAGAGACCTGTGATGGATGATTGTGTCATGGCATACCAGTTTTTTCAGGTTAGTCTTTATGACTTGCACCTTGTATTATCGTTAAAGGGGAACTACGCCCATTTTCAAAATTCATATGTTATTCCTGGGCCTACATTCTTTAGATTAGTCTGATGAAGACCAATTCCTGCATAGTCAACAAACTGGTTAAGGCCCACTTATACGTGCTATAGCAGCACATTAGAGCTAGCGTTAGCTTCAGTTAGCTATGAGACTTAAAGGGGATCTACGCCCATTTTTCAAAATTCATACATGTTATTCCTCAGTCTGAGACAGACCAAAAAATATTAGTTAACATGAACAACTCTCTCCCAAATCCAAAACTAGAGTGCTAAAACTCAAACTTTTGATGTCATAGGGTATAAAGTGTGGAACCGCTCCATAGACAATGAATTGGGAGAGATGTTATAGATGACACTGAGAGCACCCAGAGGAATGTTCTGTATGGGAACATTTTCTGTTTCACAACTGACAACACTACAATAGAATAAAGCTCATTTGGCACAAAATCAGTTTCCCATTCATTGTCTATGGAGCAGCTCCAGTCTTTATACCCTATGACATCACAAGTATGAGACTTACTTCTCTGGTTTCTGGCTTCGAGAGAGAGTATCTCATGTTCACACATATTGATTGAACTTTACTAGGCCGTGGAAATAGCACACTGGAATTCTTAATTTAGGTGGTGTTCCCCTTTAAGTCTGCTATTTTCTATGTTCTTTGTATTTGTGATTTTACAAATTGGAGTGCATTCTTAGTCTGAATCATTTATAGGTTTTTTCCTTTAAATGGGTGCCAACTGAAGGACAGCATCTTCAAGATGCCCTCTCCCTCACCTCCATCCCTCGCTTTCTCTTTCCTGCTTTGCTTTTTTTTAAATATAACGACAAGCAGAAGTGTTGAGCGGGGGAGATATATGCTTGCTTCCTTCTCTCTCTGACTGACTGGCCGACTGCCGGCCTATCAGTCATGTCAGCCATTGTGCAAGTTCGGAAAACAGGAAGTGGGGTAGTAAGAGTGTTTAAGAAGCACAAATGGGGAACAAGGATATGTCAGGGTTCTCTTCACACGTTGTTTGCTTGTGTCTGTGAACGCATATGTGTGTGAGTGCATTTGCATGTGTGTTTTAAATAGTTTCTACTTCTTTTTTTCTTTGCCACATGCTATTATAAACTTGACACATACAGCTTTTCAGCTTTTATCTCCACTATCACATTGACAACATGAGCTGTGCGTCAACAGAATGTTGTTGTAGAGCTCGACTTGATGTGATGAGTTTGTTGATGAACTGAAATACTTTTTTTTGTTTGTAACATACAATTTCCGGTGCCATGAAGAGATTATAATCCGTCTGATTACTGTCAGTTTGGTTGATAGATCTAAGATTTACTTCACTTTTTCACTCCTCCTCCAGAGGCGTAGTGACTTCCTGAATGGCTGGGTTCTTATTCCGGTGAGCCACGAGGTCCAGGAGGAGTGTCTCGGCATGGCGGTGCTGGACATGATGAGGCTCGCCAAAGAGAGTGGTCGGTCACCTGTGGACGTCTACAATTACACCAGGTACAGGATGCACTCACTCACTAGAGATGAACGACCAAATGTAATAAAATGCCATTGTGACTGTTGCTGCTTTCAGACATTATATGATCTAAAGCAGGAGTAAGCAAAAAATATGGATATGAAGGGAGACCTGGTAGAATCATCACTCAGCTAGAAGAGTCTAATACTGTAAGCCCAGAAATGTTTATCACTTAAAGGGATAGTTTGGGTGTTGTGAAGTGGGGTTATATGAGGTACTTATCCATAGTCAGTGTATTATCTACAGTAGATGATGGTCGGCACGCCCCCAGTTTGGAGAAACAGACGGATTATACCGCACGGAACCAAAGCAATGTACTGATGTGGACGGGGCTGGCAGCAAAACGTGTTTTAGCCACCTAAAAGAAAGGCTCACTTAAAATAACAATATCAGTTTAAGTGCACGCTACATTTAGAATATTTCCACTGCTTTACCTTGCCATCAGACAGCCCTTTCTGACGGGGAACTAAAACTGTTGTATCATCTATGCTCTCGCCAAAGCCACCAGACTCCATTGAAAAAAAACTGTAATTTTTTCTTGCAGAACACGGGGGTTACTGGTCTACGGCTGCCTCAATCAGTTAGTTTGTTTGTGCTTTTGTGTGACATTGGTGAGGTGGACCAGCAACTTCCATGCTTTGCGAGGTAAAATTACTGGTTTCTTTTAATGGAGTCTGGTTGCTTTACTTTGGCGAGAGCATAGATAACGGCTTATGTGCCCTGTCGGAAACATAGACTGTATAGCTGTCTCGCGGCAAGGTAAACCAGCTAAAGTATTCTAAATATAGCGTTCACTTATATTGATTTTTTTAGGTGGGTCTTTCTTTTAGGTGCTAAAATATGTTTTGCTGCTGCCCTCGTCCACAGCAGTGCTTTGCTTTGCTACGATGTCGCTACTCCTATTTGCTTCTCCAAACTGGGAGTGTGCCCACCGTCATCTACTGTAGGTAATACACTGACCATGGATAAGTAAATACCTCTTATAATCCCACTTCAAAACACCCCAACTATCCCTTTAACTAGAAAGCAGCCTTTAAGACAATTTATACAATGTTCCAAAACTCCAGACGATTTTGGTCTCATGTACATGCTGCACACTCTCTTCCCTAAATAATGTGAAATGCTCGCTGTTATGCTTGTGCGCCTGTGGTACAGCTCATGAATAACGATTTCCGAGCAGTGTGATAGGACACAGCGAGCATCAAGATAGTTTCATTATGTGTGTTCATGCAGCTGAATGAATTCTCTCTTTGCATGAGATGTTTCAGTTGAAAAGGCGTCTACAATATCTGATCTTACTTTGCATGCATTGTGTCCACACTTGTAATATTAATTCTTCTATAATTTCTCTTTCATATACTGTATAATTCATCATTAATATTATTTGATTCTCCTGAGGTGGATGCAGCATGTAGACTTGCTGAATTGCTACAAAGCATACTTAGCGTTTGCTCTTTTAACCTTCCTCTTTCACTTGCCCCTCCCGTCTCTCTCTCTGCCTTTCCTGTTATTTGTTCATCATTCCCTCCTCCTCTTTTTGATAACTCACCTAACCCACTTATCCCGATCCCCCTCCCCGCTCTGGCAGCTACAAATCCTTCCTGCCGAGATGCATGCAAAGCCGCATCCAGGAATACAACATCTTGACTCGGAAGAGGATCCGCTATCGCTTCAAGAAGTTCATCCAGCAGTTCAGCGAATGCAAGGCCACGGTGTGTAACCTCAAGCTCAAGTACCTCATGAGCCTGGAGATGCTGCTACCCTCCCTCTACTCCGAGCGCTTCCGAGTCACCGACCTCTCTGGGCACGAGCTCGCCATCGTTGTCACGGGCAACACGGGCATCCAGTGGTCAAAAGGGAAAGAGGAGGAGGGAGCAGAGGAGGTGAGGACCAGGGGATGGGTTCATGCTGCCATGGCTGTTTTTGTACCAATAGATGGAGCTCTAGGAGTTGGTTAAAATTGCCAATAACAACAAAAGAGCATGCATGTGCACGGTTCTTCATCTAATACGAATACAAATAAACCAGTATCTTGTGCTCTTTCTGTGTCTCCAGGAGCTACAGACATACTGTGACTTCCCGGAGGTGATCGACATCAGCATCAAACAGTCCAATAAGGAAGGCTCAGTGGAGAGTCGCATAGTCACCCTCACCAGACAGGACAACCAGATCCTGGTAGAGTACACACTGAGCTCTTCTTCAAGCTGAATCATTTGTTTACTTTGCTTCATTCCAATCTTATCTTATTTTCATTACTGTCTGTAAACCAAATATTTCCTGCAATGTTTTTAAATGAGCACATACTTGTTGTCGGAGTCAAATTAGCTACAGGACATAAAGATGGACATTTTAACAGTTTTTAAAGTACTAGTGCAATGCCCGTTCGGAGCCCGTGCCCGTCCGGAACGGGCCGATTGTTTGGCCCCCAGAAGTGCTGCTTGCAGCGTTGTCGAGAACCGCGGTGTGGCTGCTCGTACCCGCCAAGTATTGGATGAACGGTTATGCGAGACATATACGTTAGATGATGCTGCCTGCTACAGCGCCACCGATTGGCAAAATGGCATTAAATTTGCAATGGTCACTCACACTTCACATCTAGACATATCCACCAAATGTGGTTGCAAAGCATTCAAAGGAGATATGACAATGTTGTGTAGGAGGAGAAGCAAAAAAATCAGATTTGGAGAAAATTCTAGATGGCAGAAAATCTATCTAATCCAGACGCAAATCCAGGAAATACTATATTTCTGAGAATTATGGTTAAAAAGTTACAGGCCAAAATGTAAAGTTAGTTGATATAGTGCCACCATCTGGCCAAATTAAACCACATTCGACACTTGGATCCTGATCAAATACACCCGCCAAGTGTGAAGTCGATCGGATGAACGGTTCTCGAGATATGCGAAGGACATATGGAAAGACAGACAGACAGAGATTCCTTACTTTATAGTTAATTTTTAAAGTGTAATAATTTGTTACACTAAATTGCATAAAAACATGGTTTGAAGGCTTATTGTTTACATTGATTAAGTTCAAAATAGGCACTGAATGATTTCTTTTTCTCCTCTTCTACATCCCCTCTCTATGCTCTCTGTCTGACCACAAAGGAACTGGAGTTTCATTCGCTCCCAGAGGCTCTGTCATTCGTATCGTTAGTCGACGGCTATTACAGGCTGGTTGCAGACGCCCATCATTATCTGTGCAAAGAGGTGGCTCCACCGAGACTTCTGGAGTGCATTCAGAGCTACTGCCATGGTCCCGTGTCGTGAGTATCGCACCCAATGCACCTACAGTATATAGCGCGTCACTCGTGCGCCCACAACCACAGAGCCATTTACACACACATCCTCTGTATCTTTGATCACAGGATGGAGTTCACGATTGGTAAGCTGCGTCGCTCCGGTAACCACCAAGGCCTGTACATCCTTCGCTGCAGCCCCAGGGACTACGACAAATTCTTTGTGTCCTTTGTGGTGGGGGTAAGCTGTTAATATTAGGTCTTCATCAATGTGATGTACTGTGTTTTTCTCACATGTGACTCTACAAATAAAACAGGCTCATTCAACACAGTCTTTGTTGATTGATAAACATCACAAACTTATTTCAAACTTGTTTCTGAAAGTAAACTGTGTTTGTTCACAGTTTTGCTAAAACTCAGTAGTCATAAAGGTGTGCTCACCAGAACCTCTGAAATATAGACCATAATTTCAACCACTGGAGGGAGCAATAAGGTTTTATTATCACATAAAATGGACAATCCAGCTGATATCCAATACCGTACAGTGACTAAGGTGTACTGTATATCTTTTGTTCTATATACATCAGGTGCAACATGTTTGGCATAAACATATTGTATTAAGTTTAGGTTATTTTATAATCGTGCCAATATTGCAAATGTTGTGGGACTGAGGGAGGTTTTGAATACATTGAAATTACAGGTTTTTATAGGTTTCAGTATAGCCAGGTGCCAAAATGAGCATTGAAACATGTTTTTTACTTTCTGTAATCATTCCTCTTGTTCATACTGGCCTTTAAAAGATCCCTTCCTAGTGTGCTTCTCGTTCTGTGCATAGATATATTCCAAAGTTTATCTGATAGATAAATAATGAGGCTTCAGCAGTCCGTGATAGTCAAATCAAGTGGGTGTCGTCTTTGTGTTGCTGTCCCTCCGCTGCAGCTCATCTGCAGCACTGTCCATGAAAACAAAAAGTGGGACTGTGACTCTTTACTCTTTATTCTTTAACTGATTAACACTGCTGAAAGCTAATATTAACTTTGTAACTGTATATTTTCACAGAAAGAGGACTGTGGATTAATGCTGCAACTAACGATTATTTTCATTGTCGATTAATCTTTCGATTATTTTCTCGATTAATCGATTAGTTGTTTGGTCTATAAAATGTCAGAAAATGGTGAAAAATGCTGATTAATAATGCTGATAGTTTTTCCCAAAGCCCAAAATGATGTCGTCAAATGTCTTGTTTTGCCCACAACTCAAAGATATTCAGTTTACCGTCATAGAGGAGTAAAGAAACCAGAAAATATCCACATTTAAGAAGCTGGAATCAGAGAATTTAGACTTTTTTCTTAAAAAAGGATGATGAAACGATTATCAAAACAGTTGGCGATTGATTTAATAGTTGACAACTAATCGATTAATCGTTGCAGCTCTACTGTTGATGTTATCCATTATCACTTTAGGAATGGATATTTTTATGGCCAGTATGAATAAGAGTGATTACAGAAAGAAAAAAACCTGTTTCAGTGTTTATACTGTATGGATACCTGACTGTTGTTTGAGGAAAGACTTATAAAGATGTGAACCTATCCTTTTTTTAAAGCTCTCGTGTGTTCTGACAGACTCAATCGCAGAGTGTACTTTGTGGTCTCTTCAAATAATATTGGCATATTCAGCACAACTTAACTGTAATAATTGATATTGTTATTTTCAGAATGAAAGTATGGTGGACTATAAGCACTGTCAGATCGTGAAGACGGAGTCAGGAGAGTACATTCTGAGCGGTGCTAAGAGGACCTTCGGCTCGCTCAGTGAACTTCTGCACTGCTACCAAAAGGAGGCGCTCCGCACTGACGGATACATGTTCCAGCTGACCAGGTGCTGCTCACCCAGCCTCAAAGGTAAGTATTCACACACACACAGACATACACGAAGAAGAATACAGTATGTATATCCGCACACACATTAACACAGGTAATAGAAGGTAATTGTTTCTTTGTCCACGAGGCTGCAAAAATACAACAACAGCATCCTTTCCATCATAGATGGATGATCTCCTATTTTAACCAGGATCAAATGTAAAACTTTGAGCCAGTTTTGTGCACATTGTATAAAATGCAGATGTTATTTGAGCTGCAGACCCAAAGATTGGTCTTAATTGATTCTGGGTCATCAATCATTTTTAGGAATGACTAACAGTTGAGTTTAATCTATAACATTTTGAAACCAATGATTAGACAATATAAGGAAGTGATTTAAAGTCGCAAGAATGCTCCAAGTTCAACATCTCTTATCAAGGCAACCAATTACCCTTTGTTTAGAGCCCAACACAATTCCTCACAGCGGTCTTTGATACTGTTATCTTGTTATTTCATTAATATTTACTTTCTCCAATCCTTGCTGCGGCTAATTACCCATTTTCAAGCTTCTGTTTATATTCAACACATTCTCCTCTCGTCACATACCGCCGCTTTGTCACTTTATTTTCGGCACCAAAACCACTCTAGTTACCCCTTGGCGTCACTTTAGGATTAGGCAACAAAACCACTGTAGTTAGGTTTCGATGGTTGGGCTTAAAACTACTTTGTTTGCCCAGTAGAAATGACACTGAACGTTGTGAACGCGGGACACAAACGAACAGCTGATTGTAACGTGACGCACGGGACACGAACAGCGGTCTCCTGGATGAAAACCTTGTGTTTGTTGGACCCATCCACCTCCTCACCCGCCCGCCCGGTGTGTCTTTTTCGCTCTTTAAACTACGTCACCACACTCCTGGGGCACTTTCTCGGAGTGTTTACTGTTGCCGCGGAAGGGTTTATACAGTATAGTTAATAGAAAGCTCGGTGCGTTCCATACCGGCGCTAAGAGGTGCCTTGTGTGGCGGTACCGAACGCCGACGCCCATGACAAAGCCTTGGTATTTGTCGCCCCGGGAATGAGAACGGGCTGTTATATCAGATGCCAAGTTTTTGAGTCAGGGACGTCATTGACCTTCACCTTCGAATTCTCTCAGCACTAAATTCATTCAACTTGCTGAGTTCCTTGTAGTACAGTTTTAGAGCTCCATCTTGCTTTCACATTGACTTGCTCCCATGTTTGAACTTGTTGCACTACACTGTATTGTATGACGTACTGAAGCACAATCAGTATTATCCTTCAAGTGGGCAGAAAGAAAGCTTTTTACTGCCCCACAGCTCACAATCATTATATCTCTGTGGGGATTTCATAGAGTTGCTAATCATTACTAATGAGTCAATAATTACTTCACCAGGTTTCCGGTAAAACACGTCTCTAAGGGCCAATGAAACAAACCACTTAGGTTTTTATTCATGGTGACATTCGTGATTAAGAACTCTAAATTAAGCAATCTGATTTTACAATTGGTAGCTGTTGCATTTCTATTCATACTCGCCAATTAACGGTATCACACATTGAAAAGAAATAACCCTCCTGTAGTGATAATCAGATGTGGTGTCAAAATGTGATGTGAGTTTTTCCTAATCCCTTCATCTTTACCTTTCTGTAGATAAATCCAACCTGGTGGTGTGCAGAAATAACCAAGGGGCAGATGTCCCACTGTCTCCCTCGCTCCACAAACACAACATCAGCCAGATGGTCTTCCACAAGATCCGAAAAGAGGACCTCGTCATCGTAAGATAACCCTCCTCGCTTCCTCTCTTAAAAAGACGTACAAACATTCAGAATTAGGCCATTTCTTCAATCTTAATATGTTGTATTAGTGTAAGATTATATGCATTGTAGAAGCTTACAACAGTAACGAAAAGGCGCTTGTGTATTGTTTCTTGCCCTGAGCAGATAAGTTATAGATTTACAGAGGTAATCTGTACCAAAAAGGGTGGCCAGTGTTTTAGTATATGTAAAATAACACTGAATGTAAAGCCAAAATATACCGATCCAGGCCTTTTGTAGATATTTTAAACTCCTGTGGGGTCAATGAGGTCGCTACAGTTAACAAAACACTTCCTCCATTGATCCACCTACTGTCAGTGGCAGTCCCTGTGGACATGTGTGTGTCAGCGGGGCTTTCACCTCGTTGACTGCTCCATTTCCGTCTCACCCGTATTTTCTCTTAGTTGAGCACTTTAAGTTTTGTACAGCAGGTCTGTCACAGGAAAACCACAGAAGCCGTTTCCACTAATCAGAGAGCTCAGGGGGTTTTCTGTATTGCAATATTATCTTCTCGCACATCCCCCATCAGATTCAACAGGTGTTGTTTTTGTTTTATCTTCCTGTTTTGAACATGTGTTCAGCTTTTTTGTTCATTTATTTAAGCGCTTTGGTGATCCTGACCTTAAATCTATTTAGTTGAATCTTAAAGGTGCAGTGTGTTAAATCTGACGGCATCTAGCAGTGACCAACTGAAATTTCCAGTGCCAAGCGTATAGGAGAATTACGGTGGCCGACGCGAACATGCGATTGGCCCTCTCTGGAGCCAGTGTTAGGTTCGTCCTTTTAGAAACATGGCGGTCAGCTCCGTGAAGAGGACCCGCTCCGTATGTAGATATATAAACGGCTCATTCTAAGGTAACGAAACCACAACGATTCTTAATTGCAGGTGATTATACACTAAAGAAATCATACTTATTATTATTATATTCCATTTCTGCCAATAGATTCCCCTAAATGGTACACACTGGAGGATGACAGGAGTGGACTTTAATCAGTGTAGTTTCTGGGCTGCAAGTGAGGAAACTTCTTGTAGCTCTCATAATGTCTTTGATATGTCATTTCGAGCATCATATATCAAATAGGTCGCCATTATTGCGATTATTTATACTCCTTAGTAATACTACTTGGAGAGTGTATTGGCAGTTTAAAGGAACAATATGTAGGACTGAAAGCTGGCGTTTAAAATGGGTACAAGCACTCCAAATCCAAAACATTGGAGCCTTGGCCCGACCGCTCCTCCGGTGTGACTGATAGCAGCGCACGTTTTCGCAATATGAGGGTTACCTTTTAGACACTACCTTGTTAGCCTCTGGCCAGTAACTATATTACATATTGGTCCTTTTTAAAATCATATTCATTTATTATTATGTTATACTGTCTTATATTAGGCCAGCCAATGTTGTCAGAAGCAAAGTCGAGGAGTTCAGCCTTCAACTATTAATTCCCGACATGCAAGGCAGAAAGAGACACTCTAGACATGAGGTCATGAATGTACAGACAAAAGACGGTGTGAACTTCATTCAGTGTCTCTCTTGCCAGCCAGCTGGGAGATCCGCACCTGCAAATGTGAACCCTGTTTATTGTTATAAAACTCTAAAAGGACAAGCTCGTTCTTTGTGAATTCCTCTTTAAAGAGCCACCACAGAGGGATCCAGTAACTGTATGAGAGAGTTTTGGCCAAGGAATTGTTTCTTTGACTCAGAGAAAGTGGTGAAAATGCACTACACCTCCTTTCCAAACTAGGTTTTCAACATAATAAAACTGTGTTTTAGAACGAGAGTCTGGGCCAAGGAACGTTCACCAAGATCTCCTGCGGTGTGAGGAAGGAGCTGGGAGACTACGGAGAGATTCACCAGATAGACGTCGTTATCAAGACCCTGGACAAGGCTCACCGCAACTATTCAGAGGTTTGGCTTGTTGATTGAGTGAGTGAGTGAGTGAGTCTGATTAAATAAACTCTGAGGACATGAGTTAATAGGATCTCTTATCTCATTTTCTCCCTCACAGTCCTTCTTTGAAGCAGCCAGTATGATGAGCCAGCTCACCCACAAGCACTTACTCGTCAACTACGGCGTGTGTGTTTGTGGCAATGAGAGTAAGTCTACAACACACACACACAAACACAGGACAGAGATGGTCACAAAGGAAGAAATCATTGTGGTTATCCTCATATAAAAAGGACGCTTTAAAATCTTAGATGAGAGGGATATTGAGAGCAAGACAAAACAGAATGTGTGTTACAGTAGAATACAAAGAAAGCAAGGAGGCTGTTGTCCTCCTGAATGCAAAAGAGAGAGTTTTCACACTAAAAACAGGTGTGTTTACATCAGACGAGGTCAAATGTTGTCCCTTTAGGCAACTGAGACAATCCAACAGAGAGGAAATAAGGTTTCTGACCTGCTGACCTGCTCTCTGCTGTGCCCTGACCCTTCCACTCGGACTGGATTAAGCCCTCGGGATCAACAAGTTACTAATGGGCCACTGCGGTCTTGATCTTTACTCCACCTGGAACTGCCCGCACATATCAGGGCAGTGTGTCTGGAAACCTTCACCATTCACATTTCTGAGTGCAGGATAAGAGAAGGCTGGAAAGAAATACAAAGATTGTAATAAAGGACTTGAAAAAAAGATGCAAAACTGACACAAGCAATTAAATTACTGCAATAATCAAAAAAAACTAATTTGCTTATATGTAGGCCTATAAACAAATGAATGAATAAATAGACTGTAGCCTATGCCAACATATAAAAATAAAGACCTGTCTTTATTGAGCCGGTCTGTCCGTTGATCTCCACCGCTCCGTTTCAGCACCCGGGACAGCGCCGCACCTCCACATGCACCCTCTACGCACAACAAACAGCGCTATCCGTCTGAGAAGAACTAATCATAATTCATGTTGATGCATAATGAATAATGTGGGATTATAAATCATTATTTCATGGGCCATTTGGGATTTTTGGGGTAATGCATATATAATGATAAAAAAGAAAACAAAGAAAAAAAAAACTGCTACAGTTGAATACTGATTTGGACGTTGATTACCATGGCAACAGTCAAAGCTTCGAAGCATTCGGGTCAGCCTCATGGTACGTGTCCACAGGGACGTTTTTTATCGCAAGGGGACGCGACGCTTCCCAGCATTGGACGCTTGGTGGGCTGTCACTAGACACAAGGCACTAGGCTCCTGATTGGACGAACGCTTTCCCTCCGTTGGCTGCTGCTGCTCCCAGCTTTCAAACCGGAAACAATATGGAGGCTCATTTGGAAACTTTCTTCTCTTATTTCACGAAAATAGTTCACCGAAATGTGTTTTTGAAAACATTTGAGGCAAGGAATAAGCCGTGCAGTTGCTGAATCTGTATTTATTTTGGACCACAACGTTTATTTTAAAAGATTCTCGGGAGTTTCGAGAGGCGGCGAGTCGCGTCGGATGCCCGTGATTTGCATAAAGTAGACTAGACCTCAACTTTATGCAAATGAGGAGCGGGCGTCGTGACGCTCCGTTTCTCGAATCGCGACGCCACGCTACCAGAATGAATTGCGCGGCAGCTTACATAGACAATGAATGGGGTGCGTGGAAAGCACGGAGCCTGTAGACACATACCATAACAGCTCCAAAGAAATTAAAACTTTTCAGTTCAGATTTTATGACCAAAACTAGACAATAAAAACTGTACTCTACCAGATAGCAAAAATAGGGACGAAGAAATTCATGGGTGCGGAAAGTCTTCTGTCTATAACTGCTGTCTTTGAGGAAACCACAGGAAATCAGCTACCGTAATCCACAAACTGGTTGTATGGGAGTTTTGATAGAAGATTTTCTATATGGATAGTAGTGACTAATAAAATGATCTCCCTGTCAGACATGATGGTGCAGGAGTATGGTAAATTTGGCTCACTGGACACCTACCTGAAGAAGAATAAAAGCTGTGTTAACATCACCTGGAAGCTAGAAGTGGCCAAGCAGCTATCCTGGGCTATGCACTACCTGGTAAGACTACCGACATAAGAAAGAGAAATACCTTTAAGTAATGTGTAAATAAAACTAGTTGAGCGTTGGAGCAAAGTACCTAATATCATTATTTTTTCGCTGTCATGTCTGCTCGCAGGAGGATAAGAACCTCATTCATGGAAATGTTTGTGCCAAGAATGTTCTCTTGATCAGAGAAGAGGATCGAATGACGGGCAGCATGCCCTTCATCAAACTCAGTGACCCGGGTATCAGCATCACCGTGCTGCCCAAAGAAGGTGAGATCATCAGTCATGTACTGTCCTGATGTGAGAAGACTTGTAGCTCACACCTGTGTGGAGGCTCAAGTCATGTGAGAATAATGTCACCTAACATAGTTTTGCTTTGGTGTGATTTATTTTTTTCCTCCTCTACCTTTTTATTCCATTCATGTATTTCCTTCTCTCTGTGCTTCTATATCTCTCGTCGTGTTCGTCCGTCAGTGCTGGTAGAGCGTATCCCATGGGTGCCCCCCGAGTGCATTGAAAACCCTCAAAACCTGAGTTTGGCCACAGACAAGTGGGGCTTTGGGACCACGCTTTGGGAGATCTGCAGTGGCGGAGACAAACCACTCAGCACCCTGGACTGCTCTAAGGTCACAAAAACAGAGGATGCATTAAGAATATTGAATATTATATTAAAGGAATAGTTCCACATTTTGGTAAATGTTGAATTAAGTTGGTTGCCTGGCCACACTGAGAGGCCAGGAAGTCACTGCTCCCGGCAAAAAATAGTTCCAGTGTCATTTTTACACTATGGTGTGTATTAGTGAGCTTTAGAGGTGCTGGTAAGTGTTTTTTTTAACTTTTGGACAGGGTCAGGCTAGCTGTTTCTACCTGTTTCCAGTCATTATGCTAAGCTAAGCTAACCGACTGTTGACTGTTGCTTTATATTTACCATACAGACATGAGAGCCACTCATCTCATTTAACTCTTTGGCAAGAAAGCAAATAAGCGTTTTTCCTAAAATGTCAAACTATTCCTTTAACTCATGCAATTTGTTTAAAACGTGAGAAGGACACAAGAAAGATTATTTAAAACATATTCTATTGATTATTTTAAGAATGTCTGCCATCTTTGTATCTTGATCGTTTCCCAAATCAGTTTGAAAACATGCAGGTTCTGACTTTTGCTCTGCAGAAGAACTTGTTCTACGAGGACAGGCACCAGCTGCCGGCTCCTAAATGGACAGAGCTGGCCAATCTGATAAACAGCTGTATGGACTATGAGCCGTCACACCGACCCTCCTTCAGAGCGATTATCAGAGATCTCAACAGCCTCTTCACACCAGGTAGGGAGAAAAAAATCAATTCACTATGCCCTACACACACACTCTTCATCTAGGATTTTCTCAAGAAAACTTTTTGTTGTGTTGCAGACTATGAGCTGCTGGTTGAGAGCGACATGGTGCCCAACAGGACAAGAGGCTTCGGCTTCCCGTGGGCCTCCGAGAGCCAGGAGCCCGCCCAGTTTGAGGAGAGGCACCTCATCTTTCTCAAGCAGCTGGGCAAAGTGAGAAACATGCACACACACACACACTATAATTTTTTTCACTCTTTTATCTCCTCCAAAGTATTTAGATAATATCTTTAAGTGTGATTGTTTGACAGTGAGGCAACACACATGAGACTGAACGTGATTGACAGGCATCATGTTGATTAAAGTTAGCAATATTAGCCAGCTAAACCCACAATATCACTCTATATTTCACATGCTTGGCAGTAATGTTAGCTTACCAAAACAAAGGTCCCTCCATAAATCAAATGCCTGGCCGATGTTGATCCTAACCGAACGTTAGCTATGGTTTCATACTGTTAGCCCTGTAAGCCAAGCTGAAAATAAAGGCTCACGCGAGTGCGCATGATATCACACTTTCTTCACATTAAAAGCTCTCTACAGGCTGATAGAGGAAACCCAGAAATTCGCGGAAGGTCTCATTTTTTAGGTTCGGCTACAGCCTTTACACATGAACACATTTACGCAATAAAAAGCGATTACAATGTTTATATGTTTAAAAAAATACATACAGTCCCTTTAATACAAATATTTGTTAAAGCATTAAAAAAGATTTTCACTGGAGAGCTGGATACCAATCTGTTAAAACTTCCCCAAAGATTCACACTCTCTTGAGGTGGTTTTTCTTCTCTTTCTGCTGGTCTTTATGTGGGTGTTTGAAATGCATCTGTCAGATAAATGATGATATACAGTAGCAAACATTCAACCCACATGACTAATCGGCAGTTTCCGCTATTATCTCAAAAATTCTCATGACACTTCCCGGACAGCGTGAACTTGCTCAGCACTATATTTGATATGAAAGAACAACAATTTCTGAAGATGATGTGTCTTGTTTTCTGTCATAACTAATTCTTCTTCTGGTGATTAGGTATCTCACTGATTCCATCCTAGTTAATGACAATGCACCAACTTTTACTTTGCTACATTAGAAAAGCTAATTTAATGTGTGCTCAAACTAGAGCTGCAACGAGTATGTATTTCTTTTAAAGTCAAAATTCTCTGATTCTTAAATGTGCATATTTCCAGTTTCTTTACGCCAAATTCACACCAGAGCAGCGGTGAAGTGCGGCCTGTGGCGAGCTGCCATGCGATGTCTATGAAAAGCTGCGGCGACCACTCCCGAGCTCAGCGAGCTGTGGCTGTTTGATTCTGCAGCGAAGTGCGGCCAAACTAAAGTTGGGAAAAGTATAACTTTTGTGGCGAAATGCAGCCAAACAACCAGTCAGTAAACAGATCCTGTGACATGTTGACCTATGTTACAAAGAATTTCTTCCAGCCTGAAACACATGAATACGCCTCCCAGCTACAGAGATATTTAATTATTGCGGTGAGCTGCACTTCACCGCTGCCTGGTGTGAATTTGGTGTTATATCGCTATGACAGTAAACTGAATATCTTTGAGTTGTGGACATAAAAACACATTTGAGGACGTCATCTTGGGTTTTGGGAAACACTGATCAACATTTTTCATCATTTTCTGACATTTCATAGACCAAACAACTAAATTAATTGAAAATGAAAATATTTGTTAGTTGCAGTCCTACTCAAAACCAAGATGGAATCACAGCTGTTGTTTCTAGATTTCTTAAATGTGCTCTCCCTCTGATCCCACGCTGCAGGGAAACTTCGGCAGCGTGGAGATGTGCAGGTACGACCCCCTGCAGGACAGCACGGGGGAGGTGGTGGCCGTGAAGAAACTACAGCACAGCACGGCCGAGCACGTCAGGGACTTTGAGCGGGAAATCGAGATCCTCAAATCCCTCCAGCATGAAAACATCGTCAAATACAAGGGAGTCTGCTACAGCGCAGGTAGGAGCACATGGTTTGATATCTATATGTGCAATGTCTTATTATTATAATAATATCATATTTTAATGGTCAGAAAATCACAATATAGGGTGTGATTCTGTATCTTGTTGCCTGTCCTTGCTCAGTTTTGAATATATATATAACTGATTTTTTATGAATATATGTCACATATTGTTTATATAAATCAAAGCGATATAACCTGGTGTTTCTACATCAGTGGTTCTAAGATTATTAAAGAGATAAGAAGAGATTTGCTGTATGAATAAATATCTCCTTTTACACCGATTTGATTCCCAATCAACAGTAGATCACAATAAAAATATATATTTACTATTTCTTTTCTTTGTTGGCATACATTATTTAGATAAAGCAAATTATTTGCCTGATAAATCTCATTTCTTAAGTGAGATCTAGGAGCGACCTACAACTTGTTCCTTGATTTGATATCACCACCCCGGCAGATTTTGTTATAGATAATAAATTACTTTACAGTTCCAACATTTGCTGCCTGCGGCGTCAGTGACCATGCCCATGAGACAAATCAATCTTGATTTCCTCAGAAGGCCTCCACTCCGCTGCTGTGTCGAACTTAACTTCTTTATTTCTGCAGGACGAAGGAACCTGCGGCTGATCATGGAGTATCTCCCCTACGGCAGCTTGAGAGATTATCTCATCAAACACAAGGAGCGCTTTGATTTCAACAAACTGATGCACTATGCATCACAGATTTGCAAGGTAATGTAGTGCAGTGGGTGGTGTGGACTTTAAAGACTTTGTGTAACCCTACCAGATTCTTGCCGATACACAGCCCTAATATAACCCAGATCTCTTTCTCTGTGTGATTGTGTTCATACTTCAGGGCATGGACTACCTCGCCACTAAGCGATACATCCACAGAGACCTGGCCACTCGGAACATTCTGGTGGAGAGCGAGATGAGGGTGAAGATCGGTGATTTTGGCCTGACCAAGGTGCTGCCGCAAGACAAAGAGTACTACACTGTCAGAGAGCCGGGGGAAAGCCCCATCTTTTGGTGAGGAAGACACACTGCACATGTTTGTTAGAAGTATTTTCGTATTTTTTGTGGGTTGACATTTATGGATTCTCCGCTTAAGAGAATGTTTTTGATTAGCTTTTCGACAGTTGTGGTAAGAAGTGTAACCCTTTATGACTGATCTTTAAAAACAGATAACATCATGTGATTCACACAGGGAGAAAAAAGTGTTTTTGTACTGTTTCTTTCATGCCTTCATGTCTGTCTGCTTGTAATGTAGGATTAGTGTTGACTGTTTAAAGATGTGTGCATCATTATGAATATGTTTGTTATGTACTGTGTATATGGTATTTTCCAGGTACGCTCCGGAGTCGCTGACAGAGAGCAAGTTCTCTGTGGGATCAGACGTTTGGAGTTTCGGTGTCGTCCTCTACGAACTCTTCACCTACAGTGACAAGAACTGCAGCCCACCAGCGGTACTGCACTTCTTCTTTCTTTCTTTGAACTTTTGTTTTTTGGTTCTGACAATATGACTTCTCTCTCACGTAACCCTTTTCTTATTCCACCCTTAATTGCTTTGTCAAATTAATTGAGCTAGATAACAATGGCCAGTATAATTAGTTTGTAGTGTTAAAGCAATCAGTTGATTGAGCACTCAGCGATGTACTCAAAAACAGGAAACACTTCTCATCTTTTTTGGGGGCATTGTTAATGTTTTACCAGGCGGTTTTCACTAAAGAACTGCACTTTTTTTTCTTTTCCAGGTGTTTATGGACAAGATGGGAAATGAAAAGCAGGGCCAGATGATCGTCTACCATCTGATAGACCTGCTGAAACAGGGATATAGGTTACCTGCTCCAGATACTTGTCCAAAGGAGGTCAGTAACTCTTTACCTATACAAAATTGCAAAACAAGTTGTTTTTTTTCTCAGTTTTTGCTTTAATAAAAATGTCTCTTGGTTCAAGGCCAATGCAAACTAACCACTTGTTTGTAAAGATAAACAAACCAGGGTCTCATTTAATAAATTCACTAGTATACCAACTCAGGTTCACTTGAGTTCACTCAGGTTCACTCAGGCTTAGGGCCCTATCTTACACCCGGCGCAAAGCGGCACACAGAGCAGTGCAACTGTCATTGGTGGTTTCAGACCAACAGTTGTCATTTTCACGCCCAGCGCCCACGTTGTATAGATAGCAAATGTATTTGCACCCATCTGTGCACCCATGGGCGAGTTAGTCTTAAAATGAGATTAGGTCGGGCGCTTTGTTGCCGCATTACTATCTTGAAGCAGCAGAAAGCGATAGCGCCATTGACCAACAAAAACCTGATCTAAAGTCTGGCGCAGTATTTTCCTGCTATTTAAAGGGCGCATTTTTCAGATAGTAAGATGTGTCTACGTAGGTAGGTTCACAACACGCGTACACTCTGCTTGTTACACACACACACAGACGCGTAACAGCGCTCCTCCTCCTCAGTTAAATACAGTGTTGGCGCTAGAACAAAGGAAAACACAAAAGTTGACAATTTGAAATATAATGGAATATAATGAAGTAAGGCTCTCTGTATTGCAGCGTGCTCTCAGATCACGGTGCACACACGCCTCTGTGGCGTCTCTTCTCATCATCCCTCTGTGTGTGCGAGTGTAGACGTAGGCTACTTCAAAGTTTGCAGGCCCTCTCCCCCTCAAGGTGGCGTTTTGAGAATGATGGATCCACGCGTTACACACCGCCGCTCCGGCAGTGCCTCCCCGTGCCGCCTGCACCGGTTAAATAGGTTATTGGTGCATTTGCTCATATGCAGTCAAATGGAGTTGTTGATGGGACAGAGGATTGGGAGACAACGGAGGCTGCTCACGCACTTTCACTTCACGCAAAAGCAGATCTGTTTCCTCAGCAGAAAACGCTCTTCCTCTCCAATTTGCCGAATCCGCCTTTTAACTAGCAATGCGCCCGGTGCAGGTGTACCTGACTTTTAAAGGGAATGGGAGTTGACACTCTGATTGGTTTGATTCCTGTTACGCCCAAAACATATCTATGATTAATTAAGAGACTAAATACAACCCCTTTGCCCCTTGGAACGTAATTTGCGCCCAGTTTATGCGCCGTTTAACTAGCAAAAGTGGAGTTGGACATAAAGCACTTGCGCGCTGCTATAGATTGTTTAAATAGGGCCCTTCAAGTGATAACCTCACTAGTTTTCTGTGTTGCAGAAATGGATAGAGAAGTTAAGGACTTACTAAGAGCAAACACTTGGGGAATAAAGACAATATTATTCTTTGTCCCAAGTAGAAAATGTCATATCATTAAATAGCGTATCCAATAAAAAATTAATAGAGACCCCTTTCATAGCAAAAATATATTTCAAAATGTTCCATGGCTGTAAAACTAGCTTATTATTTAAGTAGAATAAAATAATTGTAGCTTTTTATTTTTTTCTCCCTGTGTTAATTTTCGTGCTCTGATGCTTCCTTCAGATTCACAAGATTATGACAGAGTGCTGGAGCAGTGATCCGAGCCAGCGCCCCACTTTCAAGACATTAATCCACAGTGTGGAGAATGTACGAGACAGCAAGGACGGATGAGCCGCACTGACCCCTGAACCTTTGACCTTTAGGTGTTGACTCCCGGGAGTCGGTCCTCACAGATCTCAACAGAACAATGAATGTACAGTATTTACTGAGTTTACTGCAGTGATGCAGTCACTAGTCAGCAGTGGACTTGTGTTTCTTTTTGGTGCTCTGCATGTCTGTCAGCCTGTTTAACATTTACTCAAATAAGGATGATGAATGGTAATAGAGTGCTCCAGGGATGACTTATTTTTTGTAGGCCAACCAGGAAGTTAGCATCGCCCTGGTTACCTCGACAGAAAGCCAATGGGATTTTTCCATTGAGTTTTGGATTATTGCAGAAAATGAGCTCTGTGGCACAGAAACGTTTATGATACTTACAAGTTTTGTTCAGCAAGGTTATCTTCACAAATTATACCACTTTTATGATTTCTGAAGTGTGAATTCAATCCCCAGAAGAAAAAAAAGCTAACGTTAGGCTATAAACGAAGGCTGTAAAGGCGGACGGGTCGGCGTGATGACGTTTAGTAGTCTCATTTAGCTACTTGTTAGCAACCGCCTTTTTTAAGACACATAAAGGCTTCAAAATTCACAACAAAACGTTAAAATCTCTTAAGCTTGTGTTAACCACACCTTCAGGCATCTAACTAAAAAGCCATTCAAAAAACACATTGACTTCCACACGAGGGAACCTTAAGTGCTAAAATACTAACTCATTTTTTGGGGTTTTAGGACTCATTCCTGTAGCACTCTATGTCCACTTTCTTAGCAGTTTGCCCACTTCTTTCTATGACGTACACAAATTATCTGATTAATTAGTACACTACATGTGACTCAGACACCAAACAAAATATATTTCAGATGCCTTTAAGAACATTTCATTATGGGATAAATTATTTCCTTTGTGTTATTTGTACATGTTGTGTTTTACAAGTTGAATTGACGAGTCATGGACTGGTGATAGGAGATTTTCTTTACTTTAAGTAACTTGTGTTGAATGTTTAAGCCTTAAAATCAGTATTAGTACCAAAAACAGCAGCATTTCATTTGTTAATGATTCTTTGATTTTGTACAGTTATTGTTTAAAATGAGAAGCAACTTGTTAAACCAAAGAAGCTGTGGGATTCTTAACAGCCATCTTACCGCACACCTGAACCTCACTGAACTGCACACCTGAACCTCACTGCTCTTGTGGCCGGACTTTTAAGGACCGGGACTGAGCAGGGATCCTCCTGCTGGCACCCAGATAGACTTCTGCTTGATAGTTTTAAGACTGATAAAGGACAGACCATAAATGTGAAGCACCAGCTGTACCTTTGTCACAAGGGGACCCCTTATGAACGTCTCTACGGGTGGTTTGGAGTCACATTTCTGCCGTTACAGTGGACTTGTGTTTTACAGATATTCATTGCACATCGAGGATGATTCTGTGTGTTTTCTGAGCTTGAGTTTGCTATGACTACACATCAGGGGTCAGAATTAACACAAATCAACTCTTTTTTTGTCAACTACATTAGAGAGACAGCAATAACTGCTTAGTAATCCCTTTGAGAACTACTTGAGGGTATCTAGGAGTGTCACATCATGGACTCATACAGTATCATTCTTGTTTTTTTAAACTGGAAATGATGATGTTGCCTTTGTAATTAGTAATGGGTGTATATTTTATAAATACAGTATGTTTTTAGTGTTATGAGGCTATACTATCTGCCTGTACAGTAGATACCTAATGTGAAAAGTTTATTTTGGTGGAGAAAAAAAGTAATGAAGGGAGATGCTTTTATTTTCTACAGTAGCTTGTTGTTGCAAGTGATGGTTTTATGTTCTTTGACTTTTGTTCATGTCGTTATTTTTCAACCCATTTAAAGTTGTTGAAGAGCGTGTGTGTATGTTGAATACCTTTATGTGTAATGGTGTGCATTACATTGTCAGACACAAATGTATCAGTGTTTTCTTTTGGTTTTTTTTTTTAACTTAATGTACCAAATGTTACTGGCTGAATGAGGGGGTGTCGGCCACTTCCTCTCACCAGGTTGAGAGGTGTAATTTTATGGAACAGCATCTTTCTAATTTTGAAACTTAAAGCTGAATTAGGCGAGATTGGAGCAAATATGATTAAAAAAAGTTATTTTTTATAAAACGGTCGCTATTTCCTGACAGTAGTACATGAAACAAGTAACCTGAAAAAAAAAAACGAGCCTCTGTGTCCTCCCGTGCTCCTAACGGCATCTACAAGATTTCACAGACCGGAGGAAAACAACCAGCCAGAGTTGACCTGGGATCTGCTGTCCAGCTGCTGGTTATGAGAGCCGGCTGTCAATCACTCGCAAAGTGATCAAATATTGATTCATATTTGATCAGCGCTGCCTAGTTTGACCGTTTGATCGGAGTTCGTGAGTGATTGACAGCTGCCTCCGTTGAATGAACAGCCAATAGGAACGCTCTCTCTCTGAAATGACCTGTGATTGGCCAAAGT